>SJYO01000647.1:22097421-22125773 GCA_006410555.1 Capra ibex
CTTGACCTGTACCTTGTTGTCTGACCAAGGTTTATCCTTTTCCTCATGCAGTTCCGACATATAACAGTGAGACGAATAAATTGAAGATACGTCTCATGTAGTACTCTTTGCGACCCGACCTTCTTTGTGTTCGACCTTAGTTCTAACGACCCTCTTTATAGTTAGTGGAGTCTAGACGTCTACTGTGGTGGGAATACCGTCTTTCACTTCTCCTTGATTTTTCGGAAAACTACTTTCACTTTCTCCTCTCACTTTTTCAACCGAATTTCGAGTTGTAAGTCTTTTGCTTCTAGTACCGTAGGCCAGGGTAGGGAAGTACCCTTTATCTGCCCCTTTGTCACCTTTGTCACAGTCTGAACGAGGTTTTAGTGACGTCTACAACTAACGTCGGTACTTTAATTTTCTGTGAATGAGGAACCTTCTCTTCAATACTGGTTGGATCTATCGTATAAGTTTTCGTCTCTGTAATGAAACGGTTGTTTCCAGGTGGATCAGTTCCGATACCAAAAAGGTCGCCAGTACATACCTACACTCTCAACCNCCTGACACTTCTTTCGACTCGCGGCTTCTTAACTACGAAAACTTGACACCACAACCTCTTCTGAGAACTCTCAGGGAACCTGACGTTCCTCTAGGTTGGTCAGGTAAGACTTCCTCTAGTCGGGACTCTAAAGAAACCTTCCTTACTACGATTTCGACTTTGAGGTCATGAAACCGGTGGAGTACGCTTCTCAACTGAGTAACCTTTTCTGAGACTACGACCCTCCCTAACCCCCGTCCTCCTCTTCCCCTTCTGTCTCCTACTCTACGGACCTACCGTAGTGACTGAGCTACCTGCACTTAGACTCACTTGAGGCCCTCAACCACTAGCTGTCCCTCCGGACCGCATGACACTAAGCACCCCAGCGTTTCTCGGCCTGTGCTGACTCGTTGACTTGACTTGACTTGACTTGACTTGACTTACATCTATTGTTTTCTTTCGGGAACATATTGTGAAAAAGTATGTATAATCTTAGTGACCCTAAAAAGATGTGGACAAAATTTGAGTCAAAATTTGATATTTAACTTGTTTCAATATCTTGATGATCAACCACCTCTGCAATAAACTCGTTTCGAAAGAGTCTAATGTTATTAAACTAAAACTAGTGATGACAGATGTGATCATTACGTCTTTAATATTATTTTTGTTACTGTCTAGGATACATAAATTACACCTGAGATACTCTTGAAGGACGACTAAAAGATTAAAATTTTTAAGAAAATTGTCCCTAACCCTAGGAATGTTTTGCATTGGAAGATATCAACCCTACTACATGACGTCCCTTTCACCTCTCTACAGTAAGTTAAACTCTTCAAAAAGAATATAATTTTTTATGACGAATAAACTGAGGTTGTGTTTACCACTAGACATTTAGGATGGGATTTGGAGATTTTCCGTGATTGTGTATATTCTTTTCGTCGTGGAAATCCTTCTGAAATTTGTGTACTGAGTTCTCAGGACTTCGACCAAAAGAAAGACTGGAACTCTCTAGTATTTAAAATAATTTAAAAATGACATTGGAATATCGAGTCAACCATTCTTAGACGGACGTTAAGTCCTCTGGACCAAGTTAAGGACCCAGCCCTTCTAAGGGAACACCAAGTCGACCATTTCTTAGATGGACGTTACACCCTCTGGACCCAACTAGAGACCCAACCCTTTTAGGGAACCTCTTCCCTTTCCCATGGGTGAGGTCATAGGACCGGACCTCTTAAGGTAGCTGATATGTCACGTACCCCGTGTTTCTCAACATGTACCGATTCACTGGAAGTGAATAACCCACCGTCAAGTAGAAGTAAAATACTTACTTATTCGACTCCGTGTCTCTTCATTTACCAAGTCCCAGTGGGTTGTACACCGAGTTACAGTAAGTCAACCTCAAACCAGAGAGTTTGGTTTCTTTACTCCAGAACCGGGTAGTACAAAAACTCCCGTTAATTTTTTTTTACAGAAAGGGTAAAATGTAATAACAGATAAGGACTGAAAATTATTGAAATAGATAAGGACCAAGTGTAGAACTCAGTTTAAACTTTACAAAAAAATAGAGTTTTAATTGAAACTATAAATTGTAAAAATAAATCGTATTATTGAAATGTAAAATAATCTTATTAATCCCTTAAAAATAATAAAGGGGACCAGTCAACATATAAGAAAAAGTAATAAGGAAAACTGATACTTACACCTGTAAAATGAATCTTTTTTACATACAACAACTACAAAGTATTCTTGGTCGGGAACTCAAATAAATAGTGAGAAGTAAAAATAAAAAGATTAATTCATAATAAAACCGAAATTAGAAATAAAAAGATCGAAGATCTCGACTTGAAGTGGTTAATCTAAGATTGACGGTTTAGGTTACACATAAGGAATCAAGGGTAGGGTGAACTAGAGAGACATCATAAATTACAACAACCTGTCTTGAAAGAAGAATTTTAAAAGAAGAGGGTATCTGAAATTTGAAGTATGGTGAAAATAAAAAGAATGAAGAGTCAGGTGAGACGAGAAAATAGCAATCGAGTCGAAGAAGGACAGAAACTTTACCTTTTAGGGGAGGTTTGAATCGAGAACCGAAAGTCGAGAAGAGAGAACTTTGGAGTTGATCGTTGAAGGATCCAAAGTTGATTAACTTCTTATACTAAAAATTGTCGAAATAACTTTACACTAAAAGTGTGGTGTTCGAAGTGATTAACACTCACATGTTAAGTTACTAAAAATTGTTTAAATATCCTAGTAAGTTGGTAATGGCGACAGGCCAAAATCTTTAAAGGTGACGGGGGTTTTCTAGAGTGTACGGGTAAACATAAATTAATGACGAGGGTGAGTGTTGAATTCGGTAGTTGACTGGACAAAAGTCAAAATGGAAAAAACTTGTAAAGTATATTTATCTTCATCCGTTGTACATTAGAAATCACAGACTGAAGTAAGTGAATCGTACAAAAACTCCAAGTAGGTGTATGTCTATCAAATAATTAAAAAGAATAACTTCTCATAAAGTAATGTGTTCATATGATAAAAAATGGGTAAGTGGTCAACTACCTGTAAAACTATAAATGTTCAACTCAATAACACTTATTACTCCGATACTGGTAAATTCAGAAACTTACCGTTCAAAAACGAAATGAAAATTTCTTTGACGGTGTGTCAAAAGGTCTCACCGACGTGGTAAGTAAAATACAATGAAGGTCGACACATCCTCTCTAGGTCAAACAGAAGTAGAAACAGTTATGTACCAAAACAGAAAAAATAACATTGGTAAACTCACCCACACTTCAAATAAAACAAAAAACCTACATTAAATACAAAATACTCATATTAAAAATTACAATCATAAAAGTCAGGACCGAACGGGTATTTCTAGATCCAGATGTAAAGGTCGTTGGACGATACATAAAGGTGAACTTATAAAGTGCCAATGTATATGTACCCCTCTTCGTCTGGAGAGATGACTCAGACATAATGAAAATCTTCAAGGACAAGAAATGTTATTACAATATTAAAAGTGAGGTTTAAAACTTTTAAAGTATAGTAGGAAATACGAAAGAGAGGAGTCTAGGATTATAAATTGGTCGGTCATTTAAGATGTTTAATAAAGAATTGTATCCTGAAGGGACTATCGAGTTAATCATTTCTTAGGTGGACGTTACACCCTCTGGACCCAAATTAGGGACCCAACCTTTCTAGGGGACCTCTTCCCTTTCCGATGGGTGAGGTCATAGGACCGGACCTCTTAAGGTACCTGACATATATCAGGTACCCCAGTGTTTTTCAACCTCTACAAGAGTTATATTGTAAAGAAAAATCAGAGTAGTGGAAATAAACTCAGATTTGATAAAGATTTTGTAAAACGAGTACCCATAAAATAAAGGTGGGCGACGAGAGAGATAAAACCCTGATGGTTCTATGCCATTAAATTATTTTTTTTAAAAAAAAACCAGTACAGGGTAATCTCTGTATTTGCATAAATTACAGGGAAATTGGAGAAATCTGAAGGGGCCGAGTCTGCCATTTTCGTAGACGGATGTTACACCCTCTCGGTCCAAGCTAGGGACCCAGCCCTTCTAGGGGACCTCTTCCTTTACCGTGGGGTGAGGTCATAAGAACGGACCTTTTAGGGTACCCACCTCCTCCGACCATCCGACGTCAGGTACCCCAGCGATTCTCAATCTGTACTGACTCGTTGAAGTGAAAGTGAAAGTGGAGAAATCGTCTTATAATAAAAAGTCACAACTTGGATATCCCGAAGTTGGGTTGAAAAAGTAGACCTCTTTGAGAAATCGAGACCAATGTGACTCTGAAAAGACTTGTCCAGAAATGTAAAGTTAGACCTCCAAAATCACTTTGGACTGGGGTAGACGGAATGAACCGGATCTCAAAAGAGGTGGTATAGATCGGATACAAGAGACGTCTACGGAGACCGATATTGAGACAAGACCCTTATACGAGAGATAGATTTAAGAAAGTTCGTTAATCACTCTTTCAGTTTTAAAGAAGGACTCAGAAACCCGGAACTAACAAAAATCGATCTTTATTGGGACACGGATTCTCTGTAAGACCCCATATTCAAAACAAGGGGTATGGTCAATCTCATTCGTCTAAATACCTAGTGTATTGACCCGTTAGGTCTCCATGTCGACCTTAGTCAATACAGACCTAGTTCGATAAGTCTCCTACAGAAGTTGTAGATGTGACAAAAGGGAGATCACACTCAGGAGAAGGGTCCACTCCGTTTACTGGTGATAGAAACCGTTTTTATATTTCTTCTAAAACAAACCAAATCAAACTGAGTGACAAGACCCCCGACGACTCGATCTGATTAACCAACCTTGACTCAGTCGGGAACGACATCTCGTTCTCCTCCTAGTTCGAACGAACTCAGTGTACTTCACCCATTCAAGAGATCATGGTCTCTCTCACCCCCTCTGTTTAAGTTGTGTACGGGTGATGCAAGTGAATAACAGTGATATACATACGGAAAGAAAACCTCGTTAACTTTATCACCTTTAATATCGTAGCAAATAAGATACAAGACCGGAAGGTAAGTCATGGATCTTTACACCCCAAACCCTCTTGTATTGACTCGGATTCGAGAGTCTAAACTAAAATATAATATAAACTTATAAGTGAGGATATAAACTGTCAGGGTAATGTGTAGGTCCTTCTAAGATTCTGGCAAAGATTATACACAGTCTGGTGGACTGAGTATAAGAAGCTCTTAAATGTAATTTGTACGAAAACTTTATATTACGAGAGTCTTTCTCTTGTTCATCTAAAATTACCCGGTAGAAATTTTAAAAGAGTTACTATCTTTTTCTTTTGGAGTACTTTGTATTTCTAAATCATATTTAAACTCATCTGACTTTTTATATTACATATGACATTGGTTGGAGGACTATTATATTTACACTACCATAATATTTACCCTTGTACTTAAACGACCCGAATTTAAGATATTTTGTTAAAACTATCATAGTTGAATGGGTTTACATTAGATTTTTAACAGATAAAAGACAACTAAGGAAATAGGATTTGACGAAATGAGTCTCAGAGGAATAACAGTGAGGGGATTTCGATTTGTTAACCACTTTATTTATATTAATCTTAAATAATGATAAACAGACTATATTTTTTTAGATAATAGATAAGGAATCCAAAACTCCCTATTAGATTTACTGTCACCTTATACCAATGTCAGTAATCCTGAATTTTATGTCAAAATTTTTTAAAATCACAAAGGAATCTTGAAATTTCAAAGTAATAACATAAAGGTTACATAATTTGATCTGTAAAATAAAAGTCTTATTTTAAAGTGTCGTGACACAAACGTTCATAAAGAATATAGTCGTGTATAAGTAGTAGTTATAGTTAGTTCAAGTAGAACTTAAAATTTTTTACGAACTTTGTACTATGATCATAAATATGGAATATTCTTTGACGTATTTCAATACTTCTTTTGTCTATAAACCTCAGTCTAGACTCTGACTCGGAATCAATAAGGTAAACAAACGACAGAGTGTTCTAAAAATGTTTATAATTTACTCTATTGGATATACTTTCGAATCACTGTTCTCAAGAACACCCACGACTTTTATTAAAAGAAAGGAACAAGTTAAGGATAAAAGGAAAGAGAAAAAAAGACTAAGGAATAATAGAAGGGTGGAGGAAAGAGAAGATAAAAAAATTTTAGTCAAAAAGTATAGTGAAGAACAAAGAAATTCGAATTAGAAAAGACAGAAACAGGAAAACATCGAGTAGACTCCCGAAGTTCGAGTATAGGAACTTCCATATCCAGGTCATCTTTTCTCGTAAATAGACACTTTAGAGGACGGTGTTCAAGTCCCTAAGTGAGACTACCCTGTCAACCACAAATAAGGATTCGTTTAGTTACGAATGTTTTACGAATGTACACCATACGATTGACTATGTTCGGATCGGTAGATCACGTCGTCACTTTTACACACTTTTTTACCCTATCTTACTAAAGAATTTCCTTTAAAGTCCATAAAGATAGTCTTTTTTTACTGACCTTCGACTTATTAATTTTGTGTCGTCCGTAAGTGATGTAAAAGAAGGAAATGTCTGGAGTGTTAAATCAGTTTCTCTGTTTTATGTAGAATGTATGTATGTATACATGTATATAAGTATACATCGATTATATTTTAGAGTCCATCCTGACGGTTGACTATTTACATAAACAGAATTACTACTGAAGATCTCTACCTGTCATAGATACCACTAATTCTCGTGTTAGACCTTTGTCCCTGTTACATGAAGTCAAAAGTATAAGCAAGACCATTATCATAGATAGGACACACTGAAAAATTCTTAATTTACTCAGTACGCACATTTCGTACATTTCGGACGACCGTATACATTCACAATCGAAAATAGACTTTCTTGTGGACAATGTCGAACTCATTCTGATCCTATGTCTATTCAACTCTGTTCACACTCCTAGTAAGGTTCATCGGTCCACCGATTTTCACACTCTTTTCCGCGTGAGTGAAAGTTCGAGTATGGAATATTCAAGTGAAAGTTCCTTGATCACAGGTGTCTCTAATATTGTATTTTTAAGTAGAGAGTCTCGGAAACACTACACTAATCCACCGAAAGAGTGTGTCAAACGAAAGGAACGATAGAAAAGTGAAGTATGAGAACGAGGAAATCTAGTGAAGTAAGGAGTACAAAATTCTGGGTCATATGAAAGATAGTAGGGGATCCATACCTACAGAATGACCTCTCTCCAGTTAATAGATTTTGACAAAGGTTGGACGAGTGGGTTAAAACTCAACCTTCACACTCCAGTCCATCTTGGAAAGATGAAATAATCAAGACAGAAAGGTTCCTGGAACTACTAAACAAAAATCTAAGCTGTCTATAAGGACTCATAAGTCGAAAGAAAAGAAGAAACTTAATAAAATTGGACGTTTGATAGGTACGTGAAAGAAGATCTTTATAAGGAAAGAGTCATACTACCACTATTCTGGATACCTCAGAAGGGAGAAAGTTAAAAGTCAGAGTGGGGGGGGAAGACGAGGACTATAATTACAAGAAGTCAAGAAAATACCCGACGAAAAGGGGTGAGATTTATCAAGGAGTGAAAGAGGAAACTAAGATTTATATTATGTACTCGATTACCTAAGGTTAGATATAAAGATTATATTAAGAGAGAGGATTCTGTTTTTAGACATACGTATAGACGGTCATGGAAGTTAGTCTATAGATTTCCCTTAATTTTTAGAGTTATGTACATTTTACCTTGGTAAATAGAAGGGGGGTTTTACAAAGACAGGAGGACACAAGTAATGGTTAATGAGACTAGGGACTAGCGTCAAAACCAAAAGTAGGATAAAGGAGAGATAGGGAGAAAAAGTCTTACAGAACTTAGAAAGGTAGATTGAAGGGATCACGGGACTGAAATAACACCGTTTGTAGAAAGGAGGAGACCTAGGAACACTAAGGGAGGATTTGCTAGTAAGACTGAGGTCCAAACAAGGAGAGAGTAGACAATCGATACCGAAAAATTTTTTTAACAGTAGGTTTAAACTAATATGATGTAGAGACGAACCTCCATAAGTTACCGGGACTCACGGGACTTAATTACAGGTCTTATAATGCACGGGAAGCAATACATGAAAGACGAAAATAGAGATCAGGGATGGAATGGGATCAAAAGTCAAATAAAGTCAACGAGTTAGCATAGACTGAGAAACACTGGGGTACTTAGCGTCGTGCGGTCCGGAGGGACAGGTAGTGGTTGAGGGCCTCAAGTGAGTGTAAGTGAAGGTAGCTCAGTCACTACGGTAGGTCGGTAGAGTAGGAGCCAGCAGGGGAAGAGGAGGACGGGGGTTACGGAGGGTCGTAGTCTCAGAAAAGGCTACTCAGTTGAGAAGTGTACTCCACCGGTTTCATGACCTCAAAGTCGAAATCGTAATAAGGAAGGTTTCTTGTGGGTCCGACTAGAGGAAATCTTACCTGACCAACCTAGAGGAACGTCAGGTTCCCTGAGAGTTCTCAGAAGAGGTTGTGGTGTCAACTTTTCGTAGTTAAAAAGTCGTGAGTTGAAAGAAGTGTCAGGCTGAGAGTGTAGGTATGTACTGGTGTCCTTTTTGGTATCGGAACTGATCTGTCTGGAAACAACCGTTTCATTACAGAGACGAAAACTTATACGATAGATCCAACCAGTATTGAAAGGAAGGTTCCTCANAGTGGTAGACGTCACTAAAACCTCGGGTCTTTTTATTTCAGACTGTGACAAAGGTGACAAAGGGGTAGATAAAGGGTACTTCACTACCCTGGTCTACGGTACTAGAAGTAAAAGACTTACAACTCGAAATTCGGTTGAAAAAGTGAGAGGAGAAAATGAAAGTAGTTCTCCGAAAAATCAAGGGGAAGTGAAAGACGGTATTCCCACCACAGTAGACGTCTAGACTCCAATAATAAAGAGGACCGTTAGAACTAAGGTCGAACACGAAGAAGGTCAGGTCGAAAAGAGTACTATATGATACGTATATTTATTCGTCCCACTGTTATATGTCGGAACTGCATGAGGAAAAGGATAAACTTTGGTCAGACAACAAGGTACAGGTCAAGATTGACAACGAAGGACTGGACGTATGTCCAAAGAGTTCTCCGTCCAGTCCACCAGACCATAAGGGTAGAGAGAGTCTTAAAAGGTGTCAAATAACACTAGGTGTGTCAGTTTCCGAAACCGTATCAGTTATTTCGTCTTTATCTACAAAAAGACCTTGAGAGAACGAAAGAAGTACTAGGTCGTCTACAACCGTTAAACTAGAGACCAAGGAGACGGAAAAGATTTTGGTCGACCTCGTAGACCTTCAAGTGTCAAGTGTATAACGACTTCGGACCAAACCTCTTAAAACTCGTAATGAAACGATCGCACACTCTACTCACGTTAACACGCTATCAAACTCGTAAGAAACCGCAACGGAAAGAAACTCTAACCTTACTTTTAACTGGAAAAGGTTAGGAGATGGGATAAAGGATGGGATGGAAAGGAAAGGAATGGGAATAGGAATGGGATGGGATAAAGGAGATGTAATGGGATCCAAAGTGGTGATTGGGGATAAGACAGGAGAACCCAAAATACGAACCACTAGGAGAGAAGAGAACCTAACAAAGAGAAGGGAGAAAAACAACATAACTGTGGAAATTTAGTAAGAAACTAGGAGAGATGAGGAAACAAACGTAAAGTGATTTGAGGTGGTCTATGAGGTGTACGAAGTCCAATGGTTAAAACAGAAGAAATTCCCGAGAAATAGAAAATTCTACTTCGTACAACAACAGGACGGGACATTATTAGTTAACCTTGGAGTCCTAAAGGGTTTATTTCCAGATGTAGTAGAAGGGGTAAGTGTATACGTCAGAAGTAAAGTTGACTACCGGAAAGAGGGCTGAGTCTACAGATCCAATTTAAGACCCCTAACAGGGACTAAAAAGAAAGAAAAAATCTGTGTGTAGGTCACTTAGGGGTCTAAAAAGATAAAGATGATGGATTAATCAAGAGTTTACAGTGGTACAAAGGAAGTTAAGGGGGTTTGTGACGGAATCAAATATAGGAGTAGTAGAGACTAATGTTGTTTTATAGATTATAGGAAATTAAGCCCTATCGTGAGAATTCACAAATGTACACAATAGAATCAATTAAGGGTATCTTTTAAGGAAACTTTATTCCTCATGATCCTAACAGTGATATATCAACTCCTTGGCTTCCCAACTCCTTTAAACCGTTGAATACATTTGAGTGTGGTGACGATGTCCCAAGTACACGAAAATATCCCCGAGATTTTATGGTTTTGATTACCCCAGGAACTAGAACATTATCAAGGAGAATTTTAGTCTATGAACAAAAATTTGAGAACTTAAAAGCAGTTTTATACAGTATACAGGACGAGGTTAGGACAAAAAATAACTCTAACAATTTTTATAAAAGACACTGAGAAAGTACGACTGTAATTCCGACGGAAAGGTTCAACTTAAGTCCAGTTTTCTTATCATTAGTCTTTGTCGATGACTTCCCTTCTTGTGAGAGAAGAGAGAGAAGGAAAAGATGTCACCGTATTCGAAGGAATCTCGAAAATTAGGAGTTTGAGACCTTCCCAAAGTCGTCCGAATTATAAAACAAAAAATGGGAAGGATTTCCTTTTGAGTTTGTCACGAAGAGGATGTATTGGTGTAAGAGTAAAAGGTGGAATAGGAACGATCGAGTAATCTACAGGTGGCGAGAGGAGGGTTCGTCGAAAGGATTAATACAGTCACCACGTGTCGAAGGGCAGAATTTCTGACACAAAAAAGTGAGGCAAGTACGGTAAAGCGACCTCTCCTTTAGACGTAGACACGAGGCCACCTTCGGTATTCCAGTGGTGCACTTTTGAACCTCCCGTTTTTTACAACAGTCATTACTCTAGAGTCCGTAAACCTTTCAAGTGTCCCAGGAAACATTTATGTTGTGACTTCTTAGGGAGACAAAGGAGACCACGACAAAGTACGATTAAAGTCTTGTAGTCGGTCATATTCCGTAGAGTTGACTTTGAAGTCAAGTGTCACCTCGGGGAAAGTAGGAAAAAAAACGTCGATCCGTCAATCTAAATAGAACAACTAGAGGTCTTTTTTCCCTTTTTCTTTTTTCTTTGTGTCAGTGTACTTATATTGTCTACCTTGTTTAACTCCCCAAACGAGGATAGTGAAAAGAGGAATAATTTTACTTTTCCCTTTTAACAAAAAGTCACCCCATGTGTAGTAATACTAATAAATTATAAACTTTTAATACACTGTACGATTTTGAGATTTTCAACGACTATATCCGACTTTTATCGTTTATCTAATACAGTGTTAATGTCCCTAAAAGTAGTGAAACAGTGACTAAAAACGGAACACTAAGGAGACCAATATAGATAACTCCCTCGTCTTTCGGTAAACACTGGTAAACTAAGATGATGTATCTCTTTATATATCTCTACCTTATTTCCTTTATTAACTGAGAGACTGGAAGACAACACATGAGACACCAGTGTCGTAGTTTAAATTTACACTTAAACTAAACTTATGTCTATACGAACCCTCTAAGACTTTAACACGAGGGTATCTCAATGGAGGAGTATAAAAGACAACAGGATCAAGATTTTACAACACTAATATGAAGATCCCCACACGAAAGTGTTATGTCCTTCCTTTCTTGTGTCCATTTGTAGTATAATCTAATCTGGGATTAAGGGGTCAAGGTTCATAAACTTAGTACCTTAGTTTTTTAAAAATCATTTTAATAAATCAAATTAAGGGGTGGACATCTGACGTCGTATTGATTCTAAGGAAGAGAGACGAGAAAACAGTAATCAAAAAAAATTTTTCATAAAGAAAACAACTCTTTACTCGGTAGAAGAACTTAAAAGGTCAGAATAGGGGATTCGAGAATGTATTATACCAGTCGATTTCTCGGAAACTTCAACTCATTAACAAAATATCTCATGTTTAGTGTCTTAGGTGAGATGACGCAATACTAAATAGTGAATATAACCAAATTTTGTGGTTTAGTAGATAAAAAGATGGAGTAACCACAGTAGGATATCTATCCCGTAATCATACTTTGGTAAATACCTTATAATCGCATATTTCCCATCATATTTAGTATCGAACTTGTTCACAACTAAAAATAAATTCCTAATATTAAAATAGATCAAAGAATAACTTAATACATTAAAAGTGATGAGAATCTGTTCCAATTACTACATGAAGAGGAGGGAAGAAGCAGGAGAATGGATTGATGTATGGACTGAAAAGTACAAAGGTCACACCGGAATATATAATAAGAAACCTCTTCGAAAGAGACGGAACACAGGACTAGAGGTGGTACAGGACGACTATGGTAAAATGTAGTGTATGACACGAAAGGAAACATCGAGAACAGTTTCGACATCAATGCATATCTGAACGTTTAAATGATCACACAAACAGTGAGAGTCCTTTGACACTCGGATTGATCTCACCTTGATACAAATAGAGAAGTTACAGTACAGGACTTCATGACCCGTTTAGAAATATTTACCAAAGGTTTTTATATAGATGGTAAACTGAGTTACCAAAATTCATCTCAAATGTTATTCTTTGAGTGATTTAAGATTTTTAAACCCTCCTTCTTAGTGTTTCCGATGACACCTCTTCTTTCTACATTAGACTTTTCGTGGTTCTCACTCTAATCATTCTAAATAATTACCTGTATCTCTATGATTTTCCATTTTCCACGTCTTAAAGTCCTCAAGATATCCTTTTTTTATAAAACTTGGATTTTAGGGTATGGGTAGGGTCTAAAGTAAGTCAAGACTCCCGTTTTTTTATGTAAACCCCTATAACTACTTAAGTCTTCAACATAGTAAACGTGAGTTTACTAAATTAGAAAAGGTTGTTTCTCATGACCTCCTATATGAAATGATCAGGTTTCATTGATACATATGTGTGTGTATTCTGTCATAAGGAAAGGAGACACATTGTGTCAGTACGTTTTTAGTGTTCATTTGGACCTTTTGTTTTAGATCTTTGATATGGACCTACGACAAACTTGGTCGGTCACTGTCGATATCCGTATGAAACCCCAGCTACAACCATTGTAAAATTACTCAAACGAGTTTTATATCAGTAGTGAAAACATTGTATATCCTCCTTTTAAAGATACGGTGGGTTCCTTTTCCTTTTTAGACAGTTGTATTGTTTTTCTTTTTCTCACTCCCACTTGTTATCCTTTTGTATCCCACTTACCACAGTTCTTTTCTAATTCATTCGCCGTTAATTTTATAAATTTTATCCTCTACGTCTTTTACACAAGTTTTTTCTAGGTCGAGACTTTGTAATTGTCCTCTATGTGGTTTGATTTTTATTTATCTTTTAAATCTTTATTTCCCTGTCTTTCCTTAAATAGGTCAGAAACCTTCCTTACTACGATTTCGACTTTGAGGTCATGAAACCGGTGGAGTACGTTTCTCAACTGAGTAACCTTTTCTGAGACTACGACCCTCCGTAACCCCCGTCCTCCTTTTCCCCTACTGTCTCCTACTCTACCGACCTACCGTAGTGGCTGAGCTACCTGCACTCAGACTCACTTGAGACCCTCGACCACTACCTGTCCCTCCGGACCGCACCGACGCTAAGTACCCCAATGTTTCTCAGCCTGTGCTGACTCGTTGACTTGACTTGACTTGACTTCTTTCCGTTTTGTATACATCGTGGAAACTCTGACTTGTACTTTTAATTAGGTTTTTTAATTTTAGAACAATCTACTTCCCACACCATATTTTCTAGGTTAAATGGTACAACACTTAGAACTAAACAATATAAGACAATATAATAAACAATATAACTCAAAAATATGGTTATACTGTTAGAAATATAAATTAATAAATTGTTAGACATATCATTAACATAAGGAATATAAGTATTGTAAACATTTGAAATAAACGAATAAATATTTAAAAAGTATAAGTCTTCTCCTTTCTTAAACCATTTTCAGAAGTATCTACTGTCTTACACTGACCTTCCGAGGTCTCACCCCGAGGTCCCCTTCTCCTTGACAGACTTGGGTCTGGAAGGATTCGTAGAACGAGAGAGAAGGTATCTAGTCTCCCGTCCCACCAATGGAACAACAGGTCGTGGTAAGAATTTACCACCTCTTCAATACTTAACCGAATTTGTATAAACTTAGAAAAGAAAGTGGTAAAACGAAAAGAGAGAGTGTGATGATCGGACAATAAAATTAATTCCTTTATAACTACGGTAGTTTCATCTTCGAACGTTCATTCTTGAATGAGACTAATACCAAATTAGGAAGGAAATCTTTCCATACCCGTCGGAAAAAAATACTACAAAAACAAGGACTTATCTGTGTACATTAGTAACTCTTCTCACTTAGTAGTCGATAGGTAATAACCTATCATGATTTGGGTTAATTGCTACTCCTACGGATCCGGAAACTACAACGAAGTGCGGGTACACAGTCATCCTATGTCAAAAAAATTTTTTACTCGATGTCTTCATGTTTCGAAATTGACATATGTTTACTTACTTTCTAAAGTCTTTACCTTTCATAACGAGGCTCACAACTCTCTCTCTTTACTAGGACTGTTGAAACCTTCTAAATTTCAATTCATACGCTAATTTCTTACCGATCTTTCGGACTTAATCTCTAATACATTGTGAAAGATTTACTTTATTAAAAGGTCGGACTCAGGGTTCTTTCATACTCTTAAATTAAAAGTTCAAATATTCTTTCTTTCTGTCTAAAAACGACGAAAAGAAGAACGGGAAGACTAGGTAAGTCCAGTGTGTCTTTGTTATAATTTTTCGGAAATGAAAAATTTTGATACTCTCTATAGACATTGGAATTTTTTATGTTTAATCTTTTACGAAGAGAGGTTAAGAAAGACAGAAACGTACTGACACACTTCAAAAATCTAAACCGTCTAATCAGAAGACTTTATCTTTACTAACTAAATAAACTTACCCACACACGGTTACAACGAAACAGTTTCCACGACTATGTACTATCCCTTTTGTCATTCTTTCAAGATCTCTCCAAACATAGAGGTTTAACGTGTTTCATATCATAAAATCAGTTACTAAACTTATGAATCAAAGGAATGAGGGACGAGGGACGTACAAAATAGTACGTAGACGACAGGAAGACATTCTTTTCTCTTCCCCTCCGAGTCACAAGGAGAACCAAGTAGACTTGACCAAAAGGGAGAGTTTATTTAGGTCGTCGATTTCTAACCCAACTATGTCTACCTCTTGGTACAATATTATTGGTAGGAATCGTAGTGGAAGAGGTGAGACGGGTTACGACGTACAAAGGAAGACCGTCCGGTGAACCTCGTAGAGGTGAGTCTCCGGACGAAGACGGATTTGGTCACACGTACGGAAAACTATAAGGGTGTCACACGTGTTATATGGGACCTTGTGTGTGGCGAGTCCCATTACACAGAGATTACGCTACTTTAGTTACCCTTGCGTCGGAAAAAAACGGACTGTCATAACAGTCCCACATAATAGACCAAATCCGACACCGAAGTCAAGTATCGTCAGCAGTCAATTTAAAGGGAAAGACTTCGACTCGTTTCACACCATTACAGTGTCGGTGTCCGCTGACGGCAAGTATCCTACCAATGGCCTCTTCGTATCGGAGGACCGAACAGTGTGACATATATAGAGTCCCAGAAGAGAAGGAAGGATCAGTCTCCAAAGGTTCTTACAACGGACCTCGTCAGTACCCTACGTTTTCTCTTTCTAAAAACAAGACGTGAATCGTTGTAATGGTGTGAAGTGTGAGACAAAGACTATTCCCTTTTAAATTGACTGAACGAGACTTGAGATAGATAGTCTATTATGTGAGACTGTCCCGACACCTATTTCCGATCTTTTGGATGATTAAATATAAAGTAATAGAAACGTGAACCGAATTAGACAATAGAAAACGATTCACAATGTTTCTATTGTTCCTCTCGACTTGACTTTCCCCTTTCCCCTTGGGACTGGGGTGTCCCCTACGTCCTTTCGTGTGCTCTATGAGTCGGAGGACTGACTTCTTCGGTACACGGTCCCCTATGTGAAGTGTCAACCACGGGTTCTAATGTTCTTCCTCCCGTCAGAACGTGTCCACTCCCCACCAACGTCGTAAAGATCGTAGATGACGAAGAATAGTACATAGTCTTTTGTTGGGTTCCTATGACCTTAACACTTTATCGAGTACGACTACGAACCTGTGAAGGATTGGGTATAGAGTCCACCATATGAGTTCTCGACTTTATTTTAATAATAGAGTCCTGAATCGGTAACAATAACTTTTTCTGTGAGTACAAATCCTCCCATGAAAGTAACCTTGACTATTTGATTATCCCCATATTTTCAGAATCAAGTTCTTGTCGAGACAGGAGGAGGTCCCATCTCCTACCGGTCAACATCATTTGTGAGGACCTTCACCTCCCCATTCACAAGTACAGGGTAAGGATTCAGCCATACAGCGTCACCTTGGACCGTCAAGAAATGTTATATCTGTTTAGGTGTAACCTCGACAGGTTCGAAACTTTTCTCTAATAATTGATCTCTATTATTTAAGTTTCTAAGAGACCTTCATACAACTTTCGATAAACTATGTAACTGATCATACATAAAAATTCCGTGATCCAGTCTGCAACCCTTAGGCTCATAAATATTTTGAAAGAGGAACCTCAGAAACGAAACGAAAAATTTTCTTTCGGTACGGTCATGGAGAGTCTCCAGTAGACTAAGGGAAAAACCAGACACAACTGTTCTTCGTATGTTCATCCTCCCATCCATGCACTTATATCTGAAGTCAAGTACCAATCGAGACATTAAGTAAGATTCTCCTTAATATGGAGAGAACCCCCTGATACGTTTCGTCTCTCAATACTTGATAAATGGAAACAAGAGTCTTACTGGTTCGACATGAAGAGTTAAGTCTCGTTTACTAAGAATGTGAGTCTCGAAAACGGAGGTGTACCTACTTCACCTCAATCACCCTTTCTCTTTCTTATATCCGAGATTATATAGAATTCCTACTTTTTACGGTTTTTCATTCACTGATATTAGCATCCTCAAATCTCGATTTTCCTTGGTTTCTCTAATATATCTCCTTTTCTTGGTTTGATCCTCACTCTCAGACCTAAGATTAGGAACTACATGGTAGGTGAGTGATGGACACAAATCCTTTTGTGAAACGGGATTTAAGAGTCCTGTAGAAGACATTTTACTCTTATACACTTATCAAATGGAGATTCTCAGGAAGAATGAGATTAAGGAATGTCACCATAGATCTCTTCACCTTTGACCGGTCGTAATGTATCCTACGACTACTTCATTGGTCCTGGTCTTAAAGACTAAGAGTAAGGTTACAAAAGAAATTTATTTTTTTTTTTCAGTACGACTAAGAAAAAAACAAACAAAGTAAAACAAAAAATTCAAACAAGTCTAGGTACCTTTGTATGGAATTTCTAAGTATTATATATTTATAATCAACAATAACATCTCTTCGAAGACTACTTCAACAATTACTAGAAAGTACGATATTTCGTCTATGATTTTATTTATTGAATGTGTCTAAAGTTTCATACCGTGACTCCACGAGTGACTTTTACGTTCTTATTGACATACAATAGAAATTTTATACAGACAGAGATTACTATGTGGAGTTCATAGACATGTTTCCATTACAGTCGAGGGTTCAAAAGATAAGTCAGTCTTACACCACAGGACTAAGGGCCGGAACGTCCCTAGTTGAAAGTTTTAAGACGGTTTGATGAAGACTGTATTCGACCGACACCGAGTGAGTCAACAAAACACTTAAAGAGATCCCTTGAGGATGTCAGTGGGGATCCCTCCACCACTATTCCTGAAGTAGTAAAACTTAATAAAAGTGGAGGGTGTGTGTTGGTCAAGACTAAGGTCTAAAAAACACACACGCACAGGAATTTACGTCTGACCTTTCACCGCAGTACGAGAAAATGTCCCGGGAAGGATAATTTAAAACGACACGAGTTGAGAGAGAAGAAGACCCCTCGAGAGGGTAACTGTGATCATTTATTTCATTTGGGACGTTAAGGAGTAAATTGAATGTCGGATTGTGAATTAAAACTCCATGACTACTTTCGATATACAATAATGAACACTTATGAAGAGGTAAGGACCACCCAACAAAACAAAAAAAAAAAACAAAAAAAAAAAATTTAAACCGATGTGGGGAGACGTGAACCCTGGAATCAAAGGACTAGTCCCCAAATTGGGTACGGGGTATGTAGTCTTCAGGTACAAAATTGGTACTCTGGCGGTCCCTTCAGGGGAGTTCACACTAAGAAAAGACAACTATCACCTTGAGGTTCGGAGAGAGGTCAAGTAATAAATAAGTTATAAAGTAGGAACCTCCTTACTTCTCTTAACAAACTGATCGTTATAACCCTCATTATAGACCTGTTCACACTGAATCAGGGTGAAAAGAAAAGAGAGGACAGGTGACAAGGAGATCATAAAGACAGGGAACATCCCCCTCCCCTTTACACTCTTGACGGACCCAAATCAGAACGGAGACGGAACCCCAATTAAGATAGACTAAGGCTTTAAGTCAGTACTCCGAGAAACCCGAGAGTGTGATTTCAAGTGGAAGGTAAGACAAAAAATAGACATAATTACCACTATAAGAGAAAGTATAACAAGTCTTGAACCATCCTTTCTCCCCTCAATCAACACCTTTGAGGGAGTCTCTATGGTGGAGACTGTGTGTCTTCCTAATTTTATGACTTCATAGAGCCAACTCACTTGTTTGGGAATCACTAGTAGATGATTCACGGACCGTATAAGAATCTGTAACCCTTTATTTGTCCTTAATCTACTTCAATAAAAGAATTTTCTCGAGTTCCAAGTCACCTCATCTAAACATTCCTTCTACGACCTTCCTTCCCCTGTATAATTCTATGTTTACAAATAGGAAATAGGGATGGTTTGTTCAAATTTGATGGATCCTCACACCTAGCTTCGTCTCTTTCCTTTATTTCCGTTTTCTATTCTTTGTACAAATATTCACCTAAGGTGACTATGGAGTAGATCGGTTGGTAAAATGAAAAAAACATCAGTAGAAATTTTTAAAAAAAAGTTTTTTATGTTACCAATCCTGAAAGAACCGTCAGGTCACCAATTCTTAGGGTTGAAGGTGACGCCCCCCGCCCCCCCCACCTCCCCTTACCTAAACTAACGACTAACCCCTTGATCCTGGGGTATACGGAGTGTCACGTCGGTTTTTTTATTTTATGTTGAGAAGTATTTTTATACTGGATAAGACATCTAGTTTTAGAAGTCAGATTTATCGTTCATCTGTATACTTTTAACTTTTTAATTTTACTTTAAAATTTAATATACACTGTGTAACTTACAGAACCACCGATAATGTACAAGAAGGACTTGTTTAATCGGAGCAAAAGAGTTAAATGTTTCATCTACAGTGTCGTCGGTGGAACACCCCAAAAGAATTATCTCACTTACTTAATTTCCAGAACCACCCTTCATTTACCTATTAATTATTCACAATTTATAATAATAAATATGACACCGTCTGTAGGTCAAACTTAAACTAAACTCATTAAGGAACTTAGACTTCGAATATTTATGGAGAAAGACAACGGGTCCCTGTATTACGTGGAGAAGTGGAGAATCTACAATAACTATAATACATTAGTGTCACCTTGTACTGACTTTAAATCTATCTGAATCTAAAACAACCCAACTCCAGTCTCCTGATTCATTTTATTTAATTCCTTTTCCGTCTTCTTTTCTCTTACAATTAAATATCTATTAGTTGTTAGTTGGTAAGGAACTGAAAGATTCTCGTCCGATAAGTCTCGTCACGAATAACAACTTAACTACCAAACAGATAACTGAACTTTGTTTAATAGAAACGAAGACTTTAAAAATCGTTTTTAATAACTGGAAGAAATAAACATAAACGATTTAGGGTGTTTTATGATCCTCGATGTCTTTGTTTACAATCGTAGAACCACAGTAAGGATAACTTGTTTTAAAAGAGACAAGACACCTTAGACTTACTTCAATGTAAGGGATTGTGTCAAATGAGAGACTTTTTTATTTACATTTAATGATTTGGGATAAATCTTCTAAAATTAGTAATCAGTACTAAGTGACATTTTCGTATACGATACATCTTTATTATGACCCAAGGTGACAAGGATCAAGGAATACGACCCGATTCCTCCACCACTTCTAACCTCTCCATCCACCCATCTACCCCTCCCTCTTACTTACTTATTATAAAAGTGTGACTACCTCGACGGTGTTGTCATCAAATGAGACACAGAAGAGGAAAGAGATAAGGAAATAAACCTTAGAGAAGTGTAAGTGAGAAAAAAAGATCCAATCGGGTGTGTTTCGTCTGTAACACAAAAGAAAGACCAATCAGACTGAAGAATGTCTGTTTTCAAGAACAGGTTTAGTATGGGGTACGAGGTAAAACCTCTAGTCACTCACAACGTTAGAAGTCGGTATACCTACTAAGACTCTTAGTTGATCGTTCACAGGTCAAAGTCCCTTGTTGGGACACACGAAATAAGTCCCAGTCACTTAACGTATTCTATACAACGTGAAAGTCAATGGTAGACAGAGGAACGTAGGGTAAAGACTTAAAAATCTCTCCTAAACCAAGTTGTGTAGAACACGGTATTCGTACCAGTCGGGATAATACACTTCGGGTTTCATATAAGGAGTTCCTCGATGTGATTGAGGGGATGTTCGAGTATTAAGTTCCTTACATTGTGGTGACATATCTTTCTTTTTACTAACTTTGTGATCTTTATGGTGTACGTAAATTAAGAACTAAAGATAAAAGATCACATGTTTGTGTGTGTGTGTCTCACCACTCTACACGGGACGGTGTGAAGTCTAGACGATAACGAGTAAACACACGTTCGGTAGATTAGTGTAACATTTGTACGTATATGTGTCCGCACACAGGGGGAGGAGAGGATCTCAACGAAGAGGTAAGAAGAGAAGGGTCCTCCCTTCTCAGTGTAAACGAAGTGGTACGTGACCAAGATTTACTAAGATGATGTCAACCGTCTGCACAAAATGTCTGTCGGACAAAGATATAACACTTTTGTTTATCAGGGGTGTATAGTAACCAAGTTACCTGTCTTTACGTGAAGAAAATACGTACGAGTAATATTCAGTGACTCCACGAGATGAGGTGTCAACGTAAGTCCTCTGTGTGACTACTAGTTGTAAGTTATTAAATAAGTTTTCGATAAACAACCTCTCGTATATATGGACCGTAACAAAATTCTCGACGAGTATATGACTCCCCTCCTTTTCTCACTGTCTCAAGTACGACCCTACCTAGATTTTAAGATCACTTCTATCTCTTCTTTGTTTTGTCTTTTATTTAATATATCATACCGTCTATAACTATTTGGTCCGTCCGTCCGTACCACCCCCACCCGCCCGCCATACTCTCTTCCGGAGGGACTCTTCCACTATAAAGTCGGGTTGTACTAACTGCACTTCTTCACCCAGTACCCCTCTTTATTCCCTTTCTGAAGAACATGTCTTCCTTTACCCTCTCTGAAGGTCCTCTTGACCTTCAAAGTGTCCCGTTCATCACAGGAACCTCCCTAAACAAAGTTCCTCTCGTCCCAACAAGTTAGAGTCCGAATAAATGTAAAACTGAGTTGATTAACATACAACACCCTCTGACATGAAAAGTGAGATTCTCCAAATCGTCGCAGGAACCGAAGATGCGTGGTCCATGATCACCGTAGAAAAGTCGACACTCTTATTTTTACAGGGGTTCATAACGGTTAGTGAGGGACCCCGTCCTACCATCCCCTTGTTTTAACAAAGACAACTTTTAAGAACTCAATCTTACTTTTTCATTTCCCATACGTCTAGACATAGTCAGATAATAGACAGATATACAAATAGATAGATAGATACATAGTACGTAGGTAGGTAGTTAATAGACACATAGATAGATGGATAGAAAGGTAAATAGAGATATGGATGGCTGGATGGACTGAAAATTTTCCTTTTCATGAGGGACGACTTCGAAGGTACAAGACAAAAAAGTAGTCGTCGGTACTTCATCGAAAGGGAGTAGGGATTAATGACCTTTAATCCCCGAACTCTAGGATTAGTAGAGTTAGTAGAGATCTAATTGAAAGGACAATCCGACCACTCTAAAAGGTTCCTTTCTAAAATTCTTTACAAAGGATGTGTTCATTAAATGACACATTTAATGACCTTAAATGAGGCAAAACCCGTAGAGAGGGTCATTGGAAAAACCCATACAGAGAGTTAGTGATTTCATCGGACAGCCAGTATTGTGTCAGGAAAGCCGGTCTATAGAGAAGATATAATCTGTACGATTGACCTTCTCTGCTCGGCATAAAGGACGTAAAGGTTGGAGTACTAACGGAGGGACCTGAGGAGTGTAAAAATAACGGGTTTCGTTATAACATCTTTCAAAAGTTGACCGACCGGAAGTGAGTAGTAAGTAGCAAAATCGTTCTAGTATTATACTAACCGAGAATAGCTAAACGGAAATCTAGTACTACAAGGTTCCTCTGTCCGACTAATCCACAGGTCACTAAGTAACTAACAGTTTAGAGTCTCAACCAAGAGTCGAAACCTACAACAGACTAAATAGAAGGGTCTCATAGTTAGGTGACAGGAAGGACCCTCTAATCGGAGAAACTAACTCAAACTTATACCGAAATACAAACTAACCAAAAGTAGAAGAAAAGATTTTGGTAAAGGGAAATAACCATTTTCCTTCTAGAATAGTCTTTCTGGTTTACGTAACCAGTACGGGACTTCGAAGTAGGAGCACACACAAGTATCGGAGAAGTAAACAAAGTACCTCTAAATGTCTAAATATGTAGGTAGTTTACGTGAAAGTTCTTTGTTTCTATCTCTCCAATTCAAGAACGATAATGAGTTTTTTTTACAAAATTTTTTAAAGGGACGGAGGAATTTGTTTATTCGTAAACTAAACATAAAGTGAGTCTAATACAAATATTACCAGTTTGCAACTTAGACAAAGATACCTGGTATAAATTGTGATAAGGTAATGAGAAAGGAAACAGATAGGTAGGTGGACATTTTTTATTAATATCTAGGTACTGGTAATAGTACACTGTATATATCTTTAATATCTCCAGGGACCGAGGGATTGAAACACAAACCAGTACACTATACGTCCACTATACAAAGTGAGTCACCAGTACGTACTCTTTGTACTTCTAGAAAAAGTCTTCCAGAATATGTTCACACAAATCCGTTATATAGCGTAGTATTCAATAACACTTTTATTTCGATGTTAATTAGGTCACCTAACTGAAATATGAAACTAACAACCATTGTGACTAATAGAAGGGAGTTTGTATTTATTTATTCCGTAAACCAAATCATTTTCTGTAGGTTGATAGTAATATACAGTTAACACATGGTTAATGATTAACGGTGCACATACTTGTAATTGGAAAATACACAATGAATTCTGAAAATTAAGAGAAACGTACACTTTTAAAGTCCGAACGCACTTGTTGGGTCTTTCGTGTCCAATCTGTACAAAAGAACGACTTATTATGAACAAACAAGAAACAGACCTACCTACGGGTAAGTGACTCGTGAACAAACTCACCCTATATAACTATTCCCTTACAGAGAAGGGAACAACCTAGAAGTGGTAGTAATACATTCTATCGAAGATAAAAAATATATAAAAGATTCCTCTTTTGACCGAAACATTCTGGAATGTGTCAAAATATTTTGATCAGTTTTTAATTCAGTCTTTACTGAGTATTGTAAAAGAGTCTAAAATCTCGAACTTGACAATTGGTTATGACTTGATAAAATTAACACTCTCCACCACCAACAACAACAAGTCAACAAGTCAGTACAGACTGAGAAACGCTCGGGTACCTGACGTCGTGTGGTGCGAAGGGACAGGAAGTGGCAGAGGGCCTCGAACGAGTTTGAGTACAGGCAACTCAACCACTATGGTAGATTGGTAGAGAAGGAAACAGTAGGAGAGGACGGAAGTCAGAAAGGGTCGTAGTACCAAAAAAGTCACTCAGCTGAGAAACGTAGTCCACCGGTTTTATAACCTTGAACTCGAAGTCGTAGTCAGGAAGGTTACTTATAAGTTCCATAAAGGAAGTCCTAACTGACCAAACTAGAGGAACGTCAGGTTCCCTAAGAGTTTTCAGAAGAGGTTGTGGTGTCACTCTCCACCATCGGTTCAGTTTTAGATCCATTCTCGAAAACTAAATCCTAAGTGTAACGAATAATTCTGATACTTGGTATATATAGATAATAGAAGAGAGGTATTTATTGGTTTATTTGGTTCCTGGATTAACTTCGTCTTGAAAAATGTTCAGTACTTCTATGTAGTGCCCTACTCTATAGGTCTCTTTAACGAAAGTCCCTTTCCTAAGACCACCTATAATTTATTTACAATTTCAAGTGTAATGAAACGTTACTTGATTTTAATAATTTTATCTTTGTAATAAAAAGAATGAACTTTAAGAAGAGAGCAATCCAGCTATAGAAGATATTATATATCGTCCTGTAAAGAGAGACACTAAAGTTCAACGAAATAAGACAGATTTTGTCCTCCTTTTATCTTTCAGTACGAAGAAGGGTCACTGACTTTTATACATGGACCGGAACTGGACATTGTCCCCAGATCTACCGACCAAAGATGAGACCCAAACAGTGGAAAGAGTAGAACTAGATAAGGGTTTAAGAAATTTTGTCACCCCGTTATAATACCGTTCAGAATTATAGAACTAGTTATATTCTAGAGAACGACGGGGGGTAAGAGGGACAGAATATAATACACCATCAAACGTAAGAAGTACTTTTTTTGTTTTGATTCCCAACATAAATAAACGAAATGTTCAGAAAAGAAAGTGAAGTGTAAAATTTCACGTAAGAAAAATTTTTTCTTTTATACCTACACTCAATCAGATACGTAGGTCACTCCCAGATATGGGAAATCATTAGGAAACGGTTATCGGAGAGATTTTTGTTCGGTAAAGAAAGTAATTTGTGTTGATAATATGTGACTCGTTGATTTATCATACTTGTTAAAACAAAAGGAACCTGTTAATATGCCGGAAGACAATTTAAATTTGGTTTTAGACTTATTTTCGACTTATAAATAAAATAAAAAATTTAAATAATAAGAAAATAATAATGTTTAAATAATAAGAAAAGTTTTGTCACTAGGAGTTGATAGGTCCCTTATCAAATAATCTTTCTGTTAATCTAATAAGGAAAAATCTTACGGTTCATTGAGTCATTTCGTAACAGACGTCCGTAAATGAAATGTAAAAGTGTAACTCTGACAAACTTCTGACAAAAAGTTTTATTAATCTCACTGGGTCTTCTTGTCTCAGAGTGAAACCCTAGTATTATCGTTTATATTGTAATCTATTAAGGATGTACTGACTTTCTATTGAAAGATTCAACTGGACCTAAATTATCTGAAAGACAAACTTTTTATATCAAAAAAAACCTTAAAGTTCTCTGAAAATAGGAAAGTACAAACAGAAACTATACTAACGGAACGCATTTATTTGGTTACCCGAAAAATAAAAAAGACCCAGGTTGATGACTATGAAACCAGATATCCGTTATCATGGGTTGTTTAGAAGTCAGTCAAAATAGACACAATCACGTAGATTCGGGACTTTTTTTTTTTTTTCTTTCTTTCTTTCTTTTTTGTTTCGTTTTGTCTTATTAAACCTTAGATTTATCTCGATCTTTTTTTAAACCATTTTTATAAAGTAACTCATGACTACTCCCCTGTGTTTATTTTGAGATGTACAAGATTAGTATTTATCTAGTCAACGTAGAGTTTCTATAACACTAAGTTATGTTAATTTTTATTTTGTTTGAGGAAAACTCTTTAATCAAAATCTACTCTTCTAGGACATCATTCATTTTTAGACATCGGTTAAAACCAGACTCTATTAGGTCCTTAGTAAATATAAAGTATTAACCAAATCCCTATGAATCACAGAATTGTCCTCTATACGGAAGACTTAACAAACGGATTCCGTCTATAATTTTAATTAGTAGTAAGGGACTGGTAGTCACTTTCTTAACGTTCCTCTTACTTGTTCTTCTCGTATTCCGACGACTTCCTGACCACTGTCCAGTAGCTCTTCCACTGACTAGGTGTTTATGTTTAAATTACTCAGTTGGTATATTCACAATAGACTCTCGAATATTTTGAGCCCAAGAAGAGTGTCTTATTATCTTTCTAAGGGTCTATACGTAGTTCACACGAATAAACGAATAAAAGGTTATTTCTTGGGTTCGATTTGGTATAGGAACAAGAATGACCAACTCTTAGAAGGGAGGCAAAGTGAAATTAAGTCCGGGACTTACAACCGTGGTGTTAAAACCATAATTTAGTAGAGGATTAATACAGTGTTCGAAAAGACACCGTTGGTAATGGAGAATCCGTGTAAAATTACGATTGAGGATATACAGTGAGGTCAGAAGAAAAACAATATTATCAGATAGTCTTTTTACAAGTTCAAACTATCGATTAAAAGTCTTCCTTATGGTAGAAGATGGACATCTGAGGTATAATTCCTACTAAGGGACTTCTCACTTTTTGTAGGTCTTCGGTTTATCTCATATTACAATATGTGACAATGAGTACAACCTTTGTGTCAATGAAATGAAGAATAAATTCAAAGATAGCACAAGGTATTTTTTATTATTCAAAATATCCTTTGGTAATTAATATAAGTAAATATTAACTCAACAATTTAGAAATTGTACTTGGACCTAAAAAAAGAGTTATTTTTCGGAGTATCCTAAGTGATTGGAAAGAGTGTAGACACAATATTACTCCCGTCTAGAGTCCTCTCATTAATAGTCACCGGACCGAAAGTAAACTTACACATTACGTGTAGAATTAAAAACGATTCAGATTAAACGTAACAAACCGAAAGAAGTAAAATAGGATGTGTTGAAATCCATACCAAGGGGTAGACTTATCGGTATTTGCTCTTGGACCGTCCAATTGAATTTCCTAGTATACCAAAGACAGTAGTGTCGGATGTTCCGAAACGGACTAGACCAGAAACGAATTACAAAGTTGTAGAAGAATATGACGGAAGAAAATCGAAAGATGAGGGACGATGGTATCGGATGAGAGCTAAAGATCCTGGTCACTTGAGAAATGACGAAATCCATGAAAAGTGATCGAGAAAGGAGATTTGCCTTATTAGAAGAGTAGTTGACAAGAGTACAGTTCAAGTGATAGTAGGAACTATCAAAGTGACCGTGAAAAACACTCTCTGGTAAGACAAATGAGGTGGATTAAGGGACAGAAACGCGAGGGATAGTAATTGGATAAACACAAGAAAACTGTGACAATTCCCAGACACCAATAGAAAGGTAAAATAAACAGAAAGAAAGAGATGAGTAAAAGAGTTAATCTACGACAGTCGTAGGTTCGTGGGGTCATGTTCACTGAGTCGTCCTTACACTCCAAACCCTCTTATCAGATTCGTTGAGACACACCAAACCTTAGTACCCATCACCTAAACTAGATTTTGATTTCCCGTTTTCTATTTAGTCTACTATTACGTCCGTACCGATGAGTCACGGACAAAATGGGGAGGATATCGAACATCCATTCAAAGTGTCCAGTCTCCTACTGACAGAAAAATAAGACTGTTGGGTCTTCTGGAGTAATAGAAGTTAAGAGAAGGTAGTTTACCTAGGTTTACTACCCTAAGGTTTATAACTCACAGACATATATCCCGGATTCTATAAGATTCTTTCCGTTACGGTTTCTTACGAGTTTGATGACGTGTTAACGTGAGTAGAGTGTGTGATCATTACAAATTTTAAGAGGTTCGGTCCGAAGTCGTTATACACTTTGCACTTGAAGGTCTACAAGTTCGACCAAAATCTTTTCGTCTCCTTGGTCTCTAGTTTAACGGTTGTAGGTGACCTAGTACCTTTTTCGTTCTCTCAAGGTCTTTTTGTAGATAAAGACGAAATAACTGATACGGTTTCGGAAACTGACACACCTAGTGTTGTTTGACCCCTTTTAAGACTTTCTCTTCCCTTATGGTCTGGTGGACTGGACAGGGAACTCTTTGGATATACGTCCAGTCCTTCGTTGTCAATCTTGACCTGTACCTTGTTGTCTGACCAAGGTTTATCCTTTTCCTCATGCAGTTCCGACATATAACAGTGGGAT
>SJYO01000647.1:22126441-22289952 GCA_006410555.1 Capra ibex
TTCGTTCTCTCAAGGTCTTTTTGTAGATAAAGACGAAATAACTGATACGGTTTCGGAAACTGACACACCTAGTGTTGTTTGACCCCTTTTAAGACTTTCTCTTCCCTTATGGTCTGGTGGACTGGACAGGGAACTCTTTGGATATACATCCAGTCCTTCGTTGTCAATCTTGACCTGTACCTTGTTGTCTGACCAAGGTTTATCCTTTTCCTCATGCAGTTCCGACATATAACAGTGGGACGAATAAATTGAATATACGTCTCTAATAGTACTCTTTACGACCCAACTTCCTTCGTCTTCGACCTTAGTTCTAACGACCCTCTTTATAGTTATTGGAGTCTATACGTCTACTATGGTGGAAATACCGTCTTTCACTTCTCCTTGATTTTTTTCGGAGAACTACTGTCTCCTTTCACTTTTTCAACCGAATTTCGAGTTGTAAGTCTTTTACTTCTAGTACCGTAGACAAGGGTAGTGCAGTACCCTTTATCTACCCCGTTGTCACCTTTGTCACCGACTGACAAAACCCCCCGAGGTTTTAGTGACGTCTACCACTAACATCGGTACTTTAATTTTCTGCGAATGAGGAACCTTCCTTTCAATACTAGTTGGATCTGTCGTATAATTTTTCGTCTCTCTAATGAAACGGTTGTTTCCAGGCAGATCAGTTCCCATACCAAAAAGGTCACCAGTACATACCTACACTCTCAACCTGACACTTCTTTCGACTCACGGCTTCTTAACTACGAAAACTTGACACCATAACCTCTTCTGAGAACTCTCAGGGAACCTGAAGTTCCTCTAGGTTGGTCAGGTAGGATTTCTAGTCAGGACCCACAAGTAACCTTCCTGACTACAACTTCGACTTTGAGGTTATGAAACGGGTGGACTTCGGTTCTCGACTGAGTAAACTTTTCTGGGACTACGACCCTTTCTAACTCCCGTCCTCCTCTTCCCCTGCTGTCTCCTACTCTACCGAACTACCGTAGTGGCTGAGCTACCTGCACCCAAACCCACCTGAGGCCCTCAACCACTACCTGTCCCTCCGGACCGTACGGCGCCAAGTACCCCAGGGTTTCTCAGTCTGTGCTGACTCGTTGCTTTGACTTGACTTGACTTGACTTCCGAATTTACTTTGTGTTAAAAAGTCACCGTCCGGAAGATGTTTATATTCTAGACACTCTAGTTCTCGAAACAGAAAGAAGTGACGAATTAACGGTTTCTAGTAACGTACAAATCATAAATCAACCATCCGTCATTTTAATTAACTTATGTACATATTTATTGACTTACCCGTCTTAGTCACCTGTACACTTTATTGGTATACATCGTAGGTAGAAACCCACATTACATCCATATTCAAAACTGAAAATCATAAGTCTTCGGATTTAAAACAGAAAGTTGTAATTTCTAGGAAATAAAAGGGTTCGTGTCTAAGAAAAATTGGAGAAGACTGTAAGAGAAGTTCTTAGTCCGTATACGAATCAGTTCTTTTCTTGTGAAACGGAGTCACCCACCCGACACACGAAGGTTTCCTTTTTGACTACGAAACGTTCATAAATTTTTTTTTTTTGTTTAATAGTCCCATTGTCTTTGTCTGCGTTCGTTACGGAAGACGGTCTAAGAGAGGTTTAGACCGGGGGTCATCCTCATACACGGACCACTACACCTTCACTTCTACGGGACGTGTGTTACTTAGACGTCGTCGGAAAATGTGTTCGTGTCATTCCTTTTCCGTAAGCATATAAACATAAAGAGTAGAGTTATAGGGAGTGCATTTGGGTTTCTCCTGAAGGGAGGTACCCAAATTAATTCATTTTTGTGAGAGACCGGACAGTCAGTCCCTGACTCCAGTAGGATCCCGTGACTTCATAGGGTCTACTTCGCCTGTTCAAAGTAGGACGACATTAATTTTCAAACACTTTTCAACAGAAAACAAATAATAAAAAGAGAACTTATATATAAAATTAAAATAAATAAATTCGTCTAACAACTTAACGGAAGCCTCTATGATGAACAAGGAACTCTGTCAGTGGTAAGTAGTCCACCATTCGAATAAAGAATCATACTTATAATACATTTTTGGTATAAAGGTGGTTGTCCAATTTTAATATTAAGGTACATATAAGATCTTTTGTCAAATAGAAAGGTAACAAAACCCCCATTGGGAACCGAAGTTACACAGGAAGATAAATCCAGTGATAATCGTGGTAACTTCAGTAAAATCAAACTCTATATTAGACAGTTGTGACTTGGTACGAGTCAATCATATACAGAATTCGTGGATGGGGTCGGGTAGTACTTTATGTTGATCTCTCCTTTATCAAAGGGTACATTGTACAAGAATTCGACTCTTCGTATTAGTATTTATATACGATGTTATATATTTTTCCTTTAAAAGAGACAACCAATCTCAAGTAAGACACAATTGAAACAAACGTAAAGTTCTCAATCCTTTTATTTAGTGACTGTACGTTCTAATGCAAAATGTCGGTTTCTCAGTGTCAACCCATCTTCAAATGACTTGACGAAGAAATGTATACTCCGGAAAGACCATCCTAAGTCATCTGGTTTTATAGTATTTCAGTGTCCCTGAGTATTCTATTTTAAACAGTTGTCACACTTTTCAATAGACTTGATGAAGGTTGAAGGACCGTCACAGACAAACGTCACAGGCCCGTATGGACAGTGTATACAGACGTGGATGAGACCCTTAGTCAAGGGTCCTACAAAGGTCTTAAAAGTGATCTGGTTGTAAAAAATACAATAAGTATAACCCGGGGTATTAGAGTATCGGTCACCGAACATATATACTTATAACCTGAAGTACAAAAGAATTAAAAACTATCAAAGTAACAAACCATCATGAATTTTGAAGTGTATAGTCACTCACTTAAAACAGGTAAATAAAGGATACTCTTCGAGATCTATTAAGAGAGACCCATGGTCTGTTCCTTGAGTCCAGATATTCTGAAAATAGGATAATACGTCAATCACATGTAAAAGTCCGAGAACAAAGAGAACATAAAGATCTAAAAAAGTAACTGGTTCAGGATCATATCAGTTGAAAAACAGTAGGTCTGAAACACGAAACACGTCTTTGTTAGTCAAGTCAAGTCAAGTCAAGTCAGCGAGTCAGCACAGACTGAGAAACTCTGGGGTACTTAAGGTCGTGCGGTCCGGAGAGACAGGTAGTGGTTGAGGGTCTCGAGTGAGTTTGAACGTAGGTATCTCAGTCACTACGATAGGTCGGTAGAGTAGGAGCCAGCAGGGGAAGAGGAGGACGGGGATTAGGGAGGGTCGTAGTTTTAGAAAAGGTTACTCAGTTGAGAAGTGTACTCCACCGGTTTCATGACCTCAAAGTTAAAATCGTAGTAAGGAAGGTTTCTTTAGGGTCCCAACTAGAGGAAGTCTTACCTGACCAACCTAGAGGAACTTCAGGTTCCCTGTGAGTCCTCAGAAGAGGTTGTGGTGTCAATTTTTCGTAGTTAAGAAACCGCGAGTCGGAAGAAGTGTCAGGTTGAGAGTGTAGGTATGCACTGGTGACCTTTTTGGTATCGGAACTGATCTGCCTGGAATCAGTCGTTTCATTACAGAGACGAAAACTTATACGACAGATCCATAGATCCAACCAGTATTTAAAAGAAGGTTCCTCATTCACAGAAAATTAAAGTACCGACGTCAGTGGTGGACGTCACTAAAACCTCGGGGGTTTTTATTTCAGACTGTGACGAAGGTGACAAAGAGGTAGATAAAGGGTACCTCACTACCCTGGTCTACGGTACTAGAAGCAAAAGACTTGCAACTCGAAATTCGGTTGAAAAAGTGAGAGGAGAAAGTGAAAGTAGTTCTTCGAAAAATCAAGGAGAAGTGAAAGACGGTATTCCCACCACAGTAGACGTATAGACTCCAATAACTATAAAGAGGGTCGTTAGAACTAAGGTCAAACACAAAGAAGGTCAGGTCGCAAAGAGTACTACATGAGACGTATCTTCAATTTATTCGTCCCACTGTTATATGTCACAACTATATGAGGAAAAGGATAAACCTTGGTCAGACAACAAGGTACAGGTCAAGATTGACAACGAAGGACTGGACGTATGTCTAAAGAGTTCTCCGTCCAGTCCACCAGACCATAAGGGTAGAGAGAGTCTTAAAAGGGGTCAAACAACACTAGGTGTGTCAGTTTCCGAAACGTATCAGTTATTTCGTCTTTATCTACAAAAAGACCTTGAGAGAACGAAAAAGGTACTAGGTCGTCTACAACCGTTAAACTAGAGACCAAGGAGACGGAAAAGATTTTGGTCGAACTTGTAGTCCTACAAGTGCCAAGTGCATAACGACTTCGGACCGAACCTCTTAAAACTCGTAATGAAATGATCACACACTCTACTCACGTTGACACGCCATCAAACTCGTAAGAAACCGTAACGGAAAGAAACCCTAATCTTACTTTTGACTGGAAAAGGTCAGGGAACCGGTGGCGACTCAAAAGGTTTAAACGACCGTATAACTCACGTCGTGAAAGTGTCGTAGTAGAAAGTCCTAAATTTTATCGGGATGGCCTTAAGACAGTGGAGGTGATCGAAACAAGTATCACTACGAAAGATTCCGGGTGAACTGAAGTGTAAGGTCCTACAGACCGAGATCCACTCACGAGTGCGGTAGCACTAATAGACCCAGTACTTCTAGGAAAAACATGTTAAGAAGACACATAAGAACGGTGGAGAAGAATTATAGAAGACGAAGACAATCCAGGTATGGTAAAGACAGGAAATAACTCGGGTAGAAACGTTATTTACAAGGGAACCATAGAGACTAAAAGAACTTCTCTAGACATCAGAAAGGGTAAGACAACAAAAGGAGATAAAGAAACGTAACTAGCGACTTCTTCCGAAAGAATAGAGAGGAACGATAAGAAACCTTGAGACGTAAGTCTACGAATATAGAAAGGAAAGGAGGAACCGAAAAGTGAAGAGAAGAAAAGTGTCGATAAACATTCCGAAGGGGTCTGTCGGTAAAACGAACAAACGTAAAGAAAAGGTACCCCTACCAGAACTAGGGACAGAGGACATGATACAGTGCTTGGAGTAAGGTCCCCACCGTCGACTCTCCTCGGTGGGGCGTAGGCTCCGGTCCCCGCCACGGGCTCCGGTCCCCGCCACCGTCCTTCTTCGTTGTGGTGGGGGCGTCGGTCTCGTTGCTGGTCCTCCTCGTTGGGGTGCGGGTTCCGGTCCCCGCCGACGACCCTTCTCGTTAGGGTGGAGGTTCCTCACCACCGACACGTCCGAGTCCTCTCGGATCTCCTCTATAGGTTGCAACTTTCAGTCCTTCCCGCCGTCCTCCACTATGGGGAGTAGGTTCCATTCCTCGTCGCCGACACGAAACGACCTCGTCGGTACTTCTCTATGGGGTACGGGTTCCATTCTCTTTGGGTTTATTCTACCATCCACAACGTTCTCCCGTAGTCTTCCGTCTGTGTGACTTTGGTATGAGTGTCTTTAGATCAGTTAGATTAGTGTGATCCTGGTGTCAGAACAGATTGAGTTACTTTGATTCGGTACAGGTACCCCGTTGGGTTCTACCCGTCCAGTACCACCTCTCCAAACTGTCTTACACCAGATGACCTCTTCCCTTACCGTTTGGTGAAGTCATAAGAACGGAACTCTTGGGGTACTTGTTATACTTTTCCGTTTTACTATCCTATGACTTTCTCCATGAGGGGTCCAGTCATCCACGGGTTATACGATGACCTCCAGTCACCTCTTTATTGAGGTCTTTCTCACTTCCCTACCTCGGTTTCGTTTTTGCTATGGGTCGACACCTACACTGACCACTATCTTCGTTCCAGGCTATCACATTTCTCGTTATAACGTATCCTTGGACCTTACACTCCAGGTACTTAGTTCCGTTTAACCTTCACCAGTTTGTCTACTGTTCTCACTTGCAGCTGTAAGATCCTTAGTCGTTTGATTTTACCTGACCTTACCCACGTAACTTGAACCTACTGGTAATATAGATGATGACGCACGTCCTTAGGGAGTCTTCTTTACCTCATCGGTAGTACCGGTTGTCTTCTCAGGCTTTACGTCATGAACCTACGTTAGAGTTTTTACTGTCTTACTAGAGACAAGTAAAGGTTCCGTTTGGTAAGTTATAGTGTCATTAGGTTCAGATACGGGGTTGGTCATTGCGACTTCTTCGACTTCAACTTACCAAGACACTTCTGGATGTTCTGGAAAATCTTGATTGTAGATTTTTTCTACAGGAAAAGTAAGATCCCCTGACCTTACGTTTTCATCTTTCAGTTCTTTGTGGACCTCATTGTCTGTTTAAACCGGAACCTTACGCCTTACTTCGTCCCGTTTCTGATTATCTCAAAACGGTTCTTTTACGTGACCAGTATCGTTTGTGGGAGAAGGTTGTTGTGTTTTCTTCTGAGATGTGTACCTGTAGTGGTCTACCAGTTGTGGCTTTAGTCTAACTAATATAAGAAACGTCGGTTTCTACCTCTTCGAGATATGTCAGTTGTTTTTGTTCTGGTCTTCGACTGACACCGAGTCTAGTGCTTGAGGAATAATGGTTTAAGTCTGAGTTTAACTTCTTTCGTCTTTGTTACTTATACTACATAAGTCAAGGTTTTATATCTGAGAATAATGATATTTTGGAATCGTTGAGAGAGTAAAAAATAAAAGAGTTATCAGTACGAACTAGTATGACTCAGATTTCTTTATGTTAATATCTTAAAATCTTGACATATGATTCATTTATAAGAGTGTCTATTCGTAAAACTCCGGATCTTAACAAAATTTTACACAGATCGGAATGTCTCTATACTTTTTTCCTCTTTATTTAGAATCTTACAATACTCCGTTAATTAATAAATCATTAAGAATTTTTCGTTAAACCTCATTAAGAAGTATGTCCGTAGTTTTTGGTTAAGGTTTTTTGTAATTTATATCATAATAGGTGTAATATTTCTTATAGGACTTTTGTCTATTCCTTTTTTTTAGACGAGAATTTCTGGTATCATTTTAAATAAACTATTTCTGTTATTTATTTACGTCAGGATTCTTTAAATTTACCGATCGTTAATTATTTCTTTTCGTAAGTTAATTAGATCCCCAGACCATCGATTTTGAATAGGGTTATTACTTGACATAAAAAAAAAAAAAAAAACGGATAGGGTAACTATGTTGAAATTTTCGATAATGTAGATAACCACTCTTACACTTCTCTTTGTGAAATAGTTAAGTTGTAGGAATCAACGTTCGTGGATTGTGAACAAGTAACCTTTCCTGGGACTACGACCCTTTCTAACTTCCGTTCTCCCCTACTGTCTCCTACTTTGTCAACCTACCGTAGTGACTGAACTACCTGGACTAAACTACTACCTGTCCCTTCGGACCGTACGACGTCAGGTACCCCAACGTCTCAACCTGTGCTGACTCGTTTACTTGACTTGACTTGACTTGACTTCTGAACAAGACCCACTAAAGTTGTCTTGGGTCTAAGTTTCACATTCCACCCACGTAGACCAATTAATTCAGACCAAATGTTTACACTCGACGTTAAAATTATAAGACCGAAGGAGGGTTCCCAGTCTTTCCTTTCAGGAAAACGTAACGATACTCCTTCTTTTACCTGTCGTTTTGATCACTCTCTATTTTCTTATACATAACTGACCTATTGAAGTTTATTCCTATTTCGTAATAGTAGAATCGAAATACTAAACGTGTTAATGGACTAAACCAACACATTTGTACCAATCTTCTTCTTCATAAACCTTATAAATGGACAAATTAAACTCTAAGACTGGGTGTAGTTTCCTTTCATCCTTTGATAGGTGTGTATCCTCCAAAGGTATTTACTGAAATTCTACTCTTTCGATTTTACGTTTCTAGTCCAGAGTCGTCACCCTGCCTTGTAAGGCTACTCTTCAAGAAAAGACGAAGTAACAAACTAAAGAAGTTACGTCGTTAGGTCAAGAAACACCTTTTCTCTCCTCATCTCTCCACTCGACACCACCCACCTCCAACGTCAAGTCGTTCTCCATATGGACCATGTCTTACAGACCTAGTGTCCCTCTTTTTGATGAACCCACACCGTGACTTCTCCGTTCTTCACCGTCTTGTTCCTTTCCTTAGGTTCGGTCCTTCTTTGTCCGTCATCTTACTCTTAAGGGTCCCCTTTCCAGTCTTTTACACTTGTATCGAACTTTGATACCCCTCCACCTCCCAACAAGAAAAGGTGGACATCTATAACTTTCGGGACGGTTTCAGAGGATCTGGGAATACCGAACTAGTTTTTAAGATCGTGGTTAGGAACAGGTACTCTGTCTGCTAGGTGCAATGGTACTTCCGTCAGTAACCGAGAGAGGGAGTCGGAGACAGGAGTGGGAGGGAGATTTCCCGTGGACCCACGATGAATTTGTAACTGGAAGGGAAACACGGAGATGAAAATAACGAGGGGCTGTTTGAGACGAAATAAATCGTATTACCCAAAACCTTGAAACTGACATTTTATTCTTTCGGGGAGTAAGAGGATTTATGTGGGTACCGACATACAAAACTGCACTAACGTTTTATAAGAATTAACAATCAAAAGAGGGAAAGGTGTAGGGTTGAAGACTTTTGTCAGACCCCTTCCCAAAAGAAAAGGGGATCTGACTACGACATCGAAAGTCAACAAGGGTCGTCCTGAACACATACCATAGGTACTCTTTTCCAAACTAACGAAATTAGATAAACCAATCTTTAGGGAAAGACTGTATACCCCGTTCGTTAAGATTATACTCTTTTATTACGACTTAATACTTACACGACGTTAAATAAAAAGGATTTTATGAGGTACCCTCTCGTATAGTCGTTTGATGTAGACATAGTAGTCGTGAGAATTGACGGGATGTAACTAAACTCCAATACTGAAGAACGAGGTATCAAGTCCATCATACCACACACATGGACAGAGACACACACGTACGTGCACATACACATGCGTACACCACAAAATTTCTCAATTTCCCCTTTTCAGTGAAAAATCCCAACGTCTTCTCGACAAGTAAGTTTAAATCTGTGTGACTAACCAAATTTTTAATACATTAGTAAATATTTTCTTCCTCAAAGATTAATATGACAGGGCTATATGAACCTTAGACAGTGGTTTTGTCCTTTCTGGTATTATCTAGGTTTATACAAACCCCCTCCTTGAGTTCGAATCACCATTTTTATACTTTGGAATAATACCTTAGAACTTTAGTTTATGTACAATAGTCACGGTCTTATATTTTACTTGTCGTTAAGTTAGTAGTACATTAAGTTTAATCATAAAAGTGTAAAAATACAGTCTAAGGTATATCTCCTACTATATTTTTTCTTACTCTACCGAAGTTGTTAGATGTTTGAGGGGACAAGTAAATAAGTAAGTCAGTTTTAAGTGACTCATGAAATAGATACACTTGGAGAGCCGATCTCCTTCTTTCAGGTTATTGACATTAGGGACTGACTAATAGTATGGAAAATTTTGTGTATACCCATTCCTTTTACTCTCTCAACCTGGTAATTTAGACATTACAGGTAGTTCTTTTTCGTCTTAAAGACGGGTTTCTTCATCTCAACTTAGAGAGAGAGTTAGTAAAAAGGAGTTAGTAAAAGCCATATTCATAAGTTGTAGTCAGTAAATTTATGTTACCTTGGCGTAACTTTACTGGGGATTTATACCACCAGAACTTCTAAGACTTATCAAACCATCAAATAATAATACTGGAATCCCTCACAGGTGGAGAGGGACTGTGTCGTGTGTGACACGACAGACCACTGAGGATGACACGAAAAGGTGTGTGCCCAGAGGTATGACGTGACCGAGACAGTAATGTATAAAAGTGTTGGACCCTCTCTTTTCTTTTACGTTTTCTTACTTTGGGAATCGATACGAATCGAGAGTGAACTGACACCCGAAATCTTGTCTATAAAAAAAGAGTGAAACGGTGTCAACAGACATCCTTTAGAAGACATTATGATGATCATAGTTTAATTATTATACTCCATTGGTAAATGACGTATGAATATATAGGATTAGGGACACAAAACGTGTAATTGTATGTAGTAAAAAAAATTATGACGTATCCGTCACTCCACTTTAATTTTCTACGAACGATGAACCTTCTTTTCGATACTGTTTGGATCTTTCGTATAATTTTTCGTCTCCGTAATGAAACGGTTGTTTCCAGGTATATCAGTTTCGATACCAAAATGGTCACCAGTGCATACCTACACTCTCAACTTGGTATTTCTTACGACTCACGACTTCTTAACTACGAAGACTTGACACCATAACCTCTTCTGAGAACTCTCAGGGAACTTGACGTTCCTCTAGTTTGGTCAGTTAGGATTTCCTTTAGTTGGGACTTATAAGTGACCTCCCTGATTACGAATTCGACTTCGAGGTTATGAAACCGGTGGACTGCGTTTCTCGACTGAGTAACCTTTTCTGGGACTACGACCATTTCTAACTTCCGTCCTCCTCTTCCACTACTGTCTCCTACTCTACCAACCTACCATAGTACTTGAGTTACTTGCACTCAAACTCGTTCGAGGTCCTCTACCACTACCTGTCCCTTCGGACCACACGACGTCACGTACCCCAATATTTCTCAGTCTGTGCTGACTCACTGACTCGTTGTTCTTGTTGTCCGTCACTCCATTCGACCTAATAGTAGTAAAAGGTCTATTCCTTTGGATCTTGAGATTCTCTTCAATCCGTTAAACGGATTTCATCGTATGTACTATAAATCATCCTTTATCTTCATTATAAGTTCAGGTTCAAAACACGAAGGAAACGGATCTTAACTGGAGGTAAAGACTGAATCGAAAGGAATAAAAACGGTCGAGTCGTCAGAATTATTAGATCACGGTAGTGGTCTTCCTTCACTCTCAAAGAGTAATTACAGAGTCACTCAGGTACACTCCAGACGGGTGAGGGAAGGGAAGTCCAGGGTAAGGGAACAAGTCCATTGGGGACAAAGCTAGAATGAAACATTGAGAAGGTCAAAAGATGGAAAACCCAACTACGGGAACCACTTGAGACCAATCTTTCTACTACCGAGAAGAGTTCCGAGAAATAAAACACCCCAAGAAGTGAGATGTCGGGTTACCGGTAGGACTGATCGAGACGGGTATAGGACTCATGAACATTAGACGGAAGAACTTAGAAAATTGAAGTGAAGAAAACAGAATAAAGGGAAATCAACCGAAGAAGAGTTGAGTACGAATTCCTCTTTGAGTTAAGGTATCCCTTACGAAAAATCCGTCTTGTAGTTCACCTTTACAGTAGACTCATTCCTAGATTTTTTGTCTGGTCTTCTTTACGTATGATTGACTGTAAGAACCAAAATTTTAACGTATTTAATATATTTACTTATTATTTAAGGTATTTAATTACCCGAAGTTAAATTCCAAGGATGATAAATAGATGAGAAACTCTTTTAATGAGGTTGTCGACGTAACAATTAACAGAAATAACCGACCTTCATCACCAGAGATCCCGATGGGTCCACCATGATGACCATTTCTTGGGTGCACGGTTACGTCCTCTGTATTCTCTACTTCCAAGTTAGGAACCCAGCCCTTCTAGGGAACCTCCTTCCGTACCGTTGGGTGAGTTCATAAGAACGGACCTCTTAGGGTACCTCTCTCTTCGGACCGCCCGATGTCAGGTATCCCAACGTTTCTCAACCTCTACTGATTTCACTGAATCGTGTCGTGTCGTGTCACCAGAGACATAATTCTCTATACAAGGACGGTGTCTCGACCATCTCTTAGTGTCTCTGAAACAAATCAACTTCTCACTTACTCACGTGTTTACGCGGTTTTGAGTAAATTACCCGAAGAGACAAAACATCTACCACATTGTAGCTAAACTCGTAGTTTTAACCTCTCTCTAAATTTTTCCTAAATTTTTTAGTCAATTTATACAGTGAAGAATAGATTATTTGATACAAACGTCATTCGTAAGTGAAAGGTGATGACTTTTTTTTTTATGTTATATCAATCATAAGACAAAACACATATTAAAATAATTAACGTCACAAGAGTCAAACAGAGGAGTCTCATTTTCGTATTCTCAGCCACTAACTTAAATTAAATATTAAATTGGTCAAGTCACGAAACATGTATCTTCTCTAACTACGCAATAAAACTTATGACCATTAAGGGAAAACGTTTCTTTAGAAATAAACCGGACACACTACCTGAAAACTTCCAACGGAGACCTGTTTTTCTTTTATTGACACTTCTAAGATTCACTATGACAATATGTATCGGATTAATTAAATGAGGCTACTGAAGGGTAAGAAAGATAACTCTTGTCGCGGGGGAGACAGTCGGAGTGTGGAGGGAGTAATGACGAATAATGTCAGTACATTGACGACCCTTTGACGCAAGAGATTTTACGGAAAGGGACACCGAATTTCTAAAAAAATTTATTTATTTATGTCAAATACAACCCGTAGATGGTGAACTTCCCGATTACTAATAACTGATCGGAGGTCGTCCGTAGTCCCTCAGAACGGAGTCCGGGAAGGTTGATCGGGGGTTTGTACGGCTTACAATTGTGTACAAAGACCTAAGACCGACCCTAACCTGTGTTTGTTCCGTCAGTCTTACCTGGTAAATCACATGTTCAGTTCTACTGTCTAGAGACGAATTATGTTCCTTCTCTTTTTAAGCATAGAATAACTTTTGCCGTCTTTTCGGGGCCCACGAAAGTGAAACACTAAGACGTCGTTTTTTCACCCAACACAGTTATATTCAGATACAGTGGTCGAGTGTCGACGGTGTGACTTAACTGGGACAAGTACCGTCTGTATTTCCGGAAGGTAAAGGTTTAAGAGAGATTACGAGTAGACACTTACCCTCGTCTTACACCTTTTTTCGGTTGTTCAGAGGAATCGATATCATCTTCTTCTCTCTGTCTTAACGGAATTATGTCGTGTCGTTAGACACCACACTAAAGATGGTAGCCCGTCGGTTTGGTTCTTATAAGGTAACGAATTTCAGAAACTTCCTCTTACGAAACTGTTGTGGTCTAATACGAGACGTTTAGTACTCGGTCTTTTTTAAACATGTGAAGATCTAAAAAATTTACCGTGTTCCGATCCAATTTATCGTGTCGGGACATAAAGACTTTACCCACCAATTTATCGGAAAGAGTTTACTTTACGACGTCTTACATACACTTTACAGTTATCCTTAAGAATGTATCTCAAAGGGGTAATAGTTTTATTATAAAACCTTTTCGAAGTGAACTAGTCAATTTCACTAAAAAGTGAAATCCTGTAAAATCCTTAAAACCCAGTTTGGATATTTATAGATTTTTTCTATGTATGTAAAGTATCAAACAAACTTACACCTTTAAAAAAGACTCCTTCCTCATATTTCACAAGATACCTGGTGACATATCTTTACGACCTGACATTCTTCTTCGTCGTAACTTTAAGGTAGTATATAATATGATCACAACGGTTTAATTTTAAGTAGGGTAGTGGGGTCATAAAATTCAATTATACAAGTAAAGTCGTTTATAGTTAATCCATGGTTGATGTACATTCATTAATATAGTTTTAACACCGTATATTAGTTTCTTTTATTGTTCTATACGAAAGACGATACATCTCGATTACTAAACTACTTAACACATGAAAACCTCATTTTGATTATAAGAAGTCCAATATAAGACCAAAATTAATAAGAATAATAAAAACCTTATTGTATTGGTATTTTATTAACTTTCCCTTTTTAGAATATGAATAGTCAAACTCTCTTGTGAATAAGACAGTAGGAAGAACGTCTGTCGTGATAGACATTTGGTAGGGTTTATAAATAACAAATACTTTGAGTAACCCAACTCGAAAAAAAGAAATCCATCAGATCTTAAGTCGAAGGGAATGTCCACCTAGAGATTTTAAATAGGTCACAAAACAAACCACTTCTCATCCTTTCTATACACAAGTTTTAACTGATTATCAAGTATAATTTTACTTAAAAGTCAAACAGTATTACCCGAAGGGTTAACATGTGTTTTGAAATTTTTATTTCCACGAATAGAGTCAAAGGTAACTTAGTATACGTGTGTGACGGGTCAACGTCCTGGGTACCTAAGTCTAGGATTAATTGGTGTCAAGTTAAGGTTGAACTTTACATGACACTAAGTTTATGTAAGCGGAGTAAAGAATTAAACTAAGTCTATAACTGTCTACTGAAATTTTCTGTTTTCTCATTCAGAAATGACACGACAACTTTATCTTTTTAGTTGTTGTGTGTTTTGTCCGTTGTCTCTGTGACAAAGATTTATACAAAAATCATCTTAATGATATTTAATACTGATTTCTTTATGACATGGACCGTTAAGATTAATTTTTTCTAAATCTTAACCGTATTTTTAGTCAGAAACATAAGATGATAAAGAAGAATACCAGTTTTCAACGAAAATAGTCAAACTAATGATTATCATACGTGGTTTCAACCGAATGTCAACAACCGAATGTCAAAAACAACAAGTCTTTCCCTTTTGACGGTAGTTTTTTACCTGTAAACGGTAGTAATTTGTGCAAACAATCTCGACATTTCTTTCTATTCGGTTTTTACAAGGAAATAAGTGAACCATTAAACTGTCAAGAACTGTCTGAATGATATACGGTCCTTGACATAATATATAGTATCCATAGACATCCTTACACACACTTTCACAATCAATGAGTCAGTACAGGTTGAGAAACACTAAGGTACCTGACATCGGGTGTTCCGAGGAGACAGGTACCTTAAGAGGTCCGTTGCTATGACCTCACCCATCGGTAAGGGAAAAGGTCCCCTAGAAGGTCTAGATCCCTAACTTAGACCCGGAGGACGCGACGTCCGTCTAAGAAATGGTAGACTCCGTTCATCCTTATTTTTGTGTTAAGAACTCCAACCTTATAAGTGTTTATAATCTTATCACCTTGTAACGATCTAATTTACATACACACACGTGAGTCAAGGTGTTTCCAAAGGTTAGACTGATCACAGTTCCTCAATTTCCAGTGACTTAAATATACAAGAATTTTCATCACAGTAATGATAGAAGTAATTGAAAAACAACAAATCAACAATTTAGTAACGATTTTGAGACACGTTGGGGTACCTGACGACGTGTGGTCCGAGGAGACAGGACGTGATAGAGAGTCTCAAACGAGTTTAAAGTATAGACAACTCAGTCCCTACGATAGATTGGTAGAGTAAGAGACGACGGGTGAAGAGAAAAACGGAAGTCAGAAAGGGTCGTAGTCCCAGAAAAGGTCACTCAGTCGAGAAACGTAGTCCACCGATTTCATGACCTCGAAGTCGTAGTTTGGAAGGTTACTTATAAGCCCCAACTAAAGGAAATCCTAACTGACCAAACTAGAACGTCAGGTTCCCCTGAGAGTTCTCAGAAGAGGTCGTGGTGTTACGTTTTCATAGTTAAGAAGACACGAGCCGGAAGAAATACTAGGTTGAGAGTATAGTTATGTACTGATAACCTTTTTAGTATCGGATCTGAATATCCCTGAAGACAACCGTTTCACTGTAGAGACGAAAAATTATACGAAAGATCCAAACAGTATAGAAAGAAAGGTTCTTCGTTCACAGAGAATTAAAGTACTGATGTCAGTGGTAGACGGACGTTACGTCCTCTGCGTCCAAACTAGGGACCCTGCCCTTGTAGGGGACCTCCTCCGTACCGTTGGGTGAGGTCATAAGAACGGAGATCTCTTAGGGTACCTGTCTTCTCGGACCGCCCGACGTCAGGTACTCCAGTGTTTCTCAACTTGTGTCGACACGCTGATTCGTGTTCGTGTTAATGACGACTTTCAGTTCTTTCAAATAATAGAATTACTAATTTTTTAAACTTACTCCGAACTTCGAAGATTAAGTTAAGCCTCTTACCTTTCTTTATAATACAACATTTTATTTTGTCCTTTAACTGTACACTATGTCATAGTGATTGATTTCGTGTCCAAAACAAGTTTAGAATGTTTTAAAAGACAATCACAGGTAATAAACAAAAGTATGGAATAAGTTCTGAGGTGTAACATAAATTAACGTAACTCGTCGAGGTCAACGTACCTTGTTTAAGACCATTAAAGAGAAACGTGAAACTAATATAATAATTATAAAAGATTAAAAGGAACAATACCGAAGAATCTATATGGGGAGTAAATTTTCGTCTGTAAATTAAAGGTTGATGGACCCTAAAAATTTCCATAGAAACTATAATTAAAGAGTAAATTTACACAAGAAGAGACGTCAGTGATAGACACAAAAAGGTCAGAAGATTGAAATAGCTCCGAAAGTTACGGAATCAGTTCCTAGAGGGTACCATTTACAGTATGACGCGAACTTTTATATACCCAATAAAAGTTTATAGAAAACTATAACTAGACATTGTGTTAAGGTGTCACTATTCTCTTCTCTGACATAATAAAGTCATCGAACTTTGGTACTTTAAAGACGCGGACCAGAAAACAGAGACCTATACGAGGTCACAGAGGATCAAATATTAATTACTCTTGAACTTATCTTAAACATAAGATAACAACACACTTTTAACATATTCAGAATTAATACAACTTAACGAAGTATTACGAAAAGTCCAGATGATATTAGAAGATGAAGAGACATGTAAGTAAGTCAATGAAAAAATATAAAATTATAACTTTGAAATTGACTTTGACAATTAAATAGATGAATTTTGTTTGTTGAAATTATACATCACCTCGATATACATTGTAAAAAGATATAAAAGGTTCAGAGGACATTGACACAATAGTAAAAGTATTAAATTTTTTATTTTCTCTTTCTATTGAGTTTTTTTGTTTTTTGTCTATTTTTATTACGATATTTCATTCGTACACCGTTGTTTCGAAATTCCCAGTTAATATTTCTTTACTATGATTTTTCATAGGTGTTTTCCTTTACGTATCTTGATCTTTTCCATTTATTCTTTTATTCTTTTAATCACATTACTCGAGATATTCATATTAATGACACGAGAGAAGAAAGACGATAAAATTTTCCACATGTTAATATATTTCATTATTATTCTCAAACAAAAACTTAAGATTTTTTTATATTTACATCATACATATTATTATTATCGTAAAATTTTTCCTCTTCGAAACAACAATTATATACTCATTTTAAAGATTCAGAGAGATTCAATCATATTTATACTTCATCACACTATTCACCTACTTGTAAAATTCGGAATCTCGTTGGTGATTCTTTGATTGAGTTTTTATTTATATCAAATGTCGGTCAATTCATTTATTTTAAAATGTAATCGTTTATAAGTGTACGTTTTGTTTTGGTATTTTCTCCTAGTCTCCTTGTAAAACTACAGAAAAATATTAGACTATATATCTTTATTTTCCTTTTACCATCACCATATATAATTGTATATTTATTATAATTGACATTCACCTAATTTGTTAAACTAATTTTTTGCGATTGTAACTAATTTTTTAGTTCTAGGTTGATATTAAGACAGATCTTCTCTGTTTAAGATCTAAGTTTGTGTGTTCATCCCACTCTTATTTTCTTACGTTTTTTTTATATCGTACGTTCGTCGGTGTTTTCAAACAACAACAAGTCACCGATTCAACACAGACTGAGAAACACTGGGGTACCTGGTGTCGTGTTATTCGAGGAGACGGAAGGCAACGGAGACCCTTAAACGAGTTTAAAAACAGACGACTCAACCACTATGATAGATTTGTAGAGTAAGAGATGGCGGGGGAAGAGGACGGAAGTCAGAACGGGTAGTAGGACCAGAAAAGGTTACTCCACCAAGAAGTGCAGTCCACCGGTCTCATAACCTCGAAGTCGTAGTTAGGAAGGTTACTTATAAATCCCAACTAAAGGAAATTTTACGAATATTATCATAGTCTTTTTTCATTGTTTTTTACAATGATCTTTATTTCTCCCTATAAAATGTTCTTGTTTTATTATCTAAGTAGAACTTTTGTAATATTAAAGTTGTATATATGTAAAGACTTGTCTTGAAGGTTCATCAGATAAACCCGACGATATTGTTTTATTGTATCCGATCCACCGAATATTTATTATCCTATAAATAAAGAGTGTAAAGACTTCCGAACCTTCAGCATTTATTTCAACGACCGTCTACGTTACAGACTAAAGACTAAGTGGGTTCTACAGACAGTTTCACAGAAAGGGGTATTGAGTGTTCTTGTTCTTTTCGTCACATAAATTATTTATGATATGTCGTACGTACCACGTAAACGAAATATATATAATAGATTAAGTTACAAATCAGAGTATAATTGGTATACTTTATCAATAAGAGTAAAGTGTCTACTCCTTTGACTTATGTGACTACACAATTTATTGTACAGGTTTAATATTCTACTATCCCAGACCAAACCCGAAGGGTCCACCGTCTCACCATTTCTTAGGTGGACGGTAACGTCCTCTACGTTCTCTGTGTCCAAACTAGGGACCTAGTCCTTCTAGGAGACCTCCTCGTTTACCGTTGGGTGAAGTCATAAGAACGGACCTTCTAGGTTACCTGTCTCTTCGGACCGTCCGATATCAGGTACCTCAGTGTGTTTCAGTCTGTGCTGATTAGTGTATGCGAACAGTACAGTAGTCCCAGACCAAACCCTTAGTTTGAGTTGTGTTTACACTTACGGGGCACAATAAATCGAAAAGATTTACATCATCTTGAACTATGAAGAAGGGGTAGTTTAGTTAGAGAATAGAAAACACTATTAACGAAGTTAAATACCTCTAAAATGATACACAACCCATGACAAGATGGGTTGTCTCCTTGTGAGACAGTGTGTAATGGTACTACCATGGTTGTGTAATGGACAGTGTGTAATTGTACAACCACAATACTCTACCCGCAGTGATATCAAATAAAATCGTTGTTCGTGTGGGTTAACCATTCGCTACATTATGTAAACTTTATCATTGTGATAAAAGGAAATCCGTACTGTAACCTAATATATATATATATATATTTGAGTTGTATCACGTAAAAACCTCATTTGGTCGTTACCACTCTACCACTCTCACTTAGTACTTTTGTTTTGTCTGAAAACAGAATGGAGACGGTGATCAATAGAATCCGTCTTGAAGAGTGGTCCCTAAGACCAGGGACAGAACACACCCACAGTCCGAATTTACTCGTTTAATATATTTTACCGAAACCTGTACTATTTCACAATATTTTTTTATTCCGTAATAATTATATTTGATCCAGTCTTAGTCATTTAGGTATTTCAAAATATTGTGAGACGAACGAGTAATTCCATCGTCTCACCAAAGTTTAGTTATTAAATGTCGTCTCACTCCGTCACACCCGAACACACCCTCTTTTCTTACAGTCCCGGACCTTTGGGTCTAGATATTCAACGATGGTCTCAAGTGAGATTGGGATCCGTCCAGGGAATAGTAGATGTGAACGTTTTAATACTTGTGTAATGAATATAGCTTGAAAATACTTCTCCGCGACTATTTTTCACTAATATTTCGTGGAATGTTCACCATAACATACATTTAGATAAGATCGTATCCAGTACTTAAAATAAACTTGTAAATAAAGTCATCCATCTCAAGAAAGTTAAGATTTCAAATTTGAATTCAAAGTTTTAACTAATAACGTTAATTCTGACCGTCACCCGACTTAATATCTGGATATAAAAGTGGAAAAGTCAACAGACACAACCGTCGATATTTTCATTAAGTCATTATTTCTCGAATATTGAGATATAGGACAATGGATTTACTAGTCTATAAAATATCGTAAATTTTATTTTATTACCTCGGTACAAAGTGTCATTGAGTACAGATATATCGTCCTATTTTGGTGAACTCCAGCTTTCTCCATGACCTTAGTAGTGAACGAGGGGGGTTGACGTCTCTTCTTGAATGTCTCACTAAAAACGACCACGAATCATGACTCAGGGACCGTAATACGAGTATACACCATTTCCTGTTGTCCACCAGAATAACCCGGGGGAGGGTTTCTTCGTTGTAAAGGGACAAGAAAGAGTAAGAAGTGAGAATGGGACGGTACACCAAACGGACCTTAATTAAGAACTCACCCTTTCTTCTCATTTAAATAGAAGTAAAAATAAGGATACGTACGTAAGAAAAAAATACCATCACCGTTGTCTGAAGAATTTTTTAACGTTCAAAAGTTAGACGTCTGTTTCTTCCCTCCTTCGTCCTTCGAGACCAATATAGACGTAAGACACCTTAAAGAGTATCCGTTTTACTTATAACCACAAATTCATCAATATTTAAGTCCCCGTGAACTTTCGAAAAAAGAGTTTTTTACAGGGACAAACGTGACCTACGAATTTCCGGTTTTTTACCGAAAGAAAGAAACCGTGAACAAGAAAAAAAACCCCCCCCCCATAAAGATTTATAAGTTCTAGTATCATAAATTTCTAAGTGTATATCCTAATTCATATCCACACCTAAGTAAGTCAAGTCAAGTCAAGTCAGCGAGTCAACACAGACTGAGAAACGCTGGGGTACTTAACGTCGTGCGGTCCGGAGGGACAGGTAGTGGTAGTGGGCCTCAAGTGAGTCCGAGTGCAGGTAACTCAGGCACTACGGTAGGTCGGTAGAGTAGGAGACAGCAGGGGAAGAGGAGGACGGGGGTTAGGGAGGGTCGTAGTCTCCGAAAAGGTTACTCAGTTGAGAAGTGTACTCCACCGGTTTCATGACCTCAAAGTCGAAGTGGTAGTAAGGGAGGTTCTTTAGGGTCCCAACTAGAGGAAGTCTTACCTGACCAACCTAGAGGAACGTCAGGTTCCCTGAGGGTTCTCAGAAGAGGTTGTGGTGTCAAGTTTTCGTAGTTAAGAAGTCGCGAGTCGAAAGAAATGTCAGGTTGAGAGTGTAGGTATGTACTGGTGACCTTTTTGGTATCGGAACTGATCTACCTGGAAACAACCGTTTTATTACAGAGACGAAAACTTATACGATAGATCCAACCAGTATTGAAAGGAAGGTTCCTCATTCGTAGAAAATTAAAGTACCGATGTTAGTGGTAGACGTCACTAAAACCTCGGGGGGTTTTATCAGACTGTGACAAAGGTGACAAAGGGGTAAATAAAGGGTACTTCACTACCCTGGTCTACGGTACTAGAAATAAAAGACTTACAACTCGAAATTCGGTTGAGAAAGTGAGAGAAAAAAGTGAAAGTAGTTCTCCGAAAAATCAAGGGGAAGTGAAAGACGGTATTCCCACCACAATAGACGTATAGACTCCAATAACTCTAAAGAGGGTCGTTAGATCTAAGGTCGAACACAAAGAAGGTCAGGTCGCAAAGAGTACTACATGAGACGTATCTTCAATTTATTCGTCCCACCGTGATATGTCGGAACTGCATGAGGAAAAGGATAAACCTTGATCAGACAACAAGGTACAGGTCAAGATTGACAACGAAGGACTGGACATATATACAAAGAGTTCTCCGTCCAGTCCACCAGACCATAAGGGTAGAGAGAGTCTTAAAAGGTGTCAAATAACACTAGGTGTGTCAGTTTCCGAAATCGTATCAGTTATTTCGTCTTTATCTACAAAAAGACCTTGAGAGAACGAAAAAGGTACTAGGTCACCTACAACCGTCAAACTATAGACCAAGTAATCAATAAACATTATAAAATATAAAGTCACATTCGTCAGAAAGAGATTTCTGTTTGGAAATCGAGAGTAATTTTAGGGTTTCCATAAGTACCAAATTCTTTGAAATTTCTTTGTCTCCGTCACGGGACGGATTCAACAATTCTACAATATGTAGGAGTCAAGTACGACATGAGAATTTTTATAGTGAAACCTTAAGAAGAACTTTGTGATGAAAATAACAAAATAATGAGACGAGTTTATAGAAAGACGGTGGGAAATTCGACGATGTATTTTAGGTCAGTGAAATCGGATTTTAAGTCCTAAGAGACACGTACACTGGTTCGTTGTTAGTGACAAAATTGATAACGAGGCTCCACCGGGTCACCATTTCTTAAACGGACTATTACTTCCTCTGTGTTCTCTACACTCAAGACATAGACCCAGACCTTCTAGGTGACCTCGTCCCTTACCGATGGGTGAGGTCATAAGAAGAACGGACCTTTTAAGGTACCTGTCTCCTCGGACAACCCGATGTCAGGGACCCCAGTGTTTCTCAGTCTGTACTAACTCACCGACTCGTGTGTGTGGATGTTGGATTTTAACCGAATTTCGAGTTGTAAGTCTTTTGATTCTAGTATCGTAGGTCAGGGTAGTGAAGTACCGTTTATCTACCCCTTTGTCACCTTTGTTATCGACTGAAATAAAAAGACCCGAGGTTTTAGTGACGTTTACCACTAACGTTGGTGCTTTAATTTTCTGTAAATGAGGAACCTTCCTTTCAATACTGGTTGGATCTGTTGTATAATTTTTTGTCTCTGTAATGAAACGGTTGTTTCCAGACAGATCAGTTCCGATACCAAAAAGGTCACCAGTACATACCTACACTCTCAACCTGATATTTCTTTCGACTCACGGCTTCTTAACTATGAAAACTTGACACCACAACCTCTTGCGAGAACTCTCAGGGAACCTAACGTTTCTCTAGGTTGGTCAGGTAGAATTTCTCCTAGTCAGGACCCACAAGTAACTTTCCTGACTACAACTTTGACTTTGAGACCATGAAACCGGTGGACTTCTCTTCTCAACTGAGTAAACTTTCCTGGGACTACGACCCTTTCTAACTCCCGTCCTCCTCTTCCCCTACTGTCTTCTACTCTAACAAACTGCCGTAGTAGCCGAACTACCTGTGCCCAAACCCACTTGAGGCCTTCAACCACTACCTGTCCCTCCGGACCTCCGAGTACCCCAGTGTTTTTCAGTCTGTGCTGACTCGTTGACTTGACTTGACTTGACTTTCCCCTTGTGAACGCAAAGGATGGATACAAAACGTCAAAGACATAGAAACGGTTATACTCCTAAGAAAGTACTTTACTACAGAAAAGTAGGAGTGAAACATTCAGGACTGACAGGAAGACTTAATTCCAACAGGTTTCTTGGAAGGGACTACACGATCGAACAAGACAACAACTCGACTAGTTCTATTCAGATACAAAAAAGGTCCTACGGAATGGGACACCTCAAGGTCCAATTTCAACCGGTTTTCTTGATCATGTAAAACTCTCGACTTTCACTTCGTCGTCGGTAACGAGAAACTTTCAGAAACGGTAGTCTTTGTTATTATCTACGTCTTGATGGTCCACACCCCTCCTCTTCCTTCCCTTTCGATCGGTGGACTTACGTTCCCAACTGATAAAACCTGATGTAGGTACTCCTTCCCAGTCACGAAACTAGAAGGTCCTTGTGTAGCATGAGACCTCAACTTAAACGGTGTGAACTGACGTTCCGAAGACGGTTTTCGCGACAGGTTCATGTCTGTCTTAAATGAGTAAGTGATAGTAATATAATTCTCAAGAAAACAAGGAAACACTGAGACGGAGGGATGGACTTGGGACTGACTAGGTACACGAGAAGACTCCGTCTTTTCGACGTTCAGGTCTTAAGTAGTAGACTTTTTGAAACTCGGTCAAAATGTTAAATCTAGTTAAAAGGAAAATCTTTCCGTCATACCACGTATGTGACACATTACGACACATCCACGGGTTATACGATGACCTCTAGTCACCTCTTTATTAAGGTCTTTCTTACTTCCCTACCTCGGTTTCGTTTTCGTTATGGGTCAACACCTACACTGACCACTATCTTCGTTCCAGGTTCCGATATTTCTCGTTATAACGTATCCTTGGACCTTACAACCCAGGTACTTAGTTCCGTTTAACCTTCACCAGTTTGTCCTCTACCGTTCTCACTTGCAGTTGTAAGATCCTTAGTCGCTTGATTTTACCTGACCTTACTCACTTAAACTGAGTCTACTGGTAATATAGATGATGGCACCCGTCCTTAGAGAATCTTCTTTACCTCATCGGTAGTACCAGGTGTTTTCACAGGCTTTACGTCATGAACCTACGTTAGAGTTTTTGCTGTCTTCCTAGAGACAAACAAAGGTTCCGTTTGGTAAGTTATAGTGTCATTAGATTCAGATATGGGGTTGGTCATTTCGACTTCTTCGACTTCAACTTTTGTTGTCTTACCCATTCTGATCTCTAGAGAAGTTCTTTTAATCTCTATGGTTCCCTTATAAAGTATGTTTCTACCCGAGCTATTTTCTGTCTTTACCAGACCTGGATTGTCTTCGTCTTCTATAATTCTTCTCCGCCGTTCTTATGTGTCTTCTTGACATGTTTTTTCTAGAAGTACTGGGTCTATTAGTACTACCATACTAGTGAGTCGATCTCGGTCTGTAGGACCTTACACTTCAGTTCACCCGGAATCTTTCGTAGTGATGCTTGTTTCGATCACCTGCACTACCTTAAGGTCAACTCGATAAAGTTTAGGACTTTCTACTACGACACTTTCACGACGTGAGTTATACGGTCGTTCAAACCTTTTGAGTCGTCACTGGTGTCCTGACCTTTTACAGTCAAAAGTAAGGTTAGGATTTCTTTCCGTTACGGTTTCTTACGCGTTTGATGACGTGTTAACGTGAGTACAGTGTACGATCATTTCATTACGAGTTTTAAGACGTTCGGTCCGAAGTCGTTATGCACTTGGCACTTGAAGGTCTACAAGTTCGACCAAAATCTTTTCCGTCTCCTTCGTCTGTAGTTCAACGGTTGTAGGCGACCTAGTACCTTTTTCGTTCTCTCAAGGTCTTTTTGTAGAGAAAGACGAAATAACTGATACGGTTTCGGAAACTGACACACCTAGTGTTATTTGACACCTTTTAAGACTCTCTCTACCCTTATGGTCTGGTGGACTGGACGGAGAACTCTTTGTATATATGTCCAGTCCTTCGTTGTCAATCTTGACCTGTACCTTGTTGTCTGATCAAGGTTTATCCTTTTCCTCATGTAGTTTCGACACATAACAGTGGGACGAATAAATTGAAGATACGTCTCATGTAGTATTCTTTACGACCCGACCTTCTTCGTGTTCGACCTTAGTTCTAACGTCCCCCTTTAGAGTTATTAGAGTCTATACGTCTTCTGTGGTGGGAATACGTCTTTCACTTCTTCTTGATTTTTCGGAGAACTACTTTCACTTTCACCTCTCACTTTTTCAACTGAATTTCCAGTTGTAAGTCTTTTACTTCTAGTACCGTAGACCAGGGTAGTGAAGTACCCTTTATCTACCCCTTTGTCACCTTTGTCACAGTCTGAAATAAAAAAACCCGAGGTTTTAGTGACGTCTACCACTAACGTCGGTACTTTAATTTTCTACGAATGAGGAACCTTCTTTTCAATACTGGTTAAATCTATCGTATAACTTTTCGTCTCTACAATGAAACGGTTGTTTCCAGGTAGATCAGTTCCGATACCAAAAAGGTCACCAGTACTTACCTACACTCTCAACCTGACACTTCTTTCGACTCGCGACTTCTTAACTACGAAAACTTGACACCACAACCTCTTCTCAGAACTCTCAGGGAACCTGACGTTCCTCTAGGTTGATCAGTAAGATTTCCTCTAGTCGGAACCTACAAGAAACCTTCTTTACTACGATTTCGACTTTGAGGTCATGAAGCCGGTGGTGTACGCTTCTCAACTGAGTAACCTTTTCGGAGACTACGACCCTCCCTAACTCCCGTCCTCCTTCTCCCCTGCTGTCTCCTACTCTACCGACCTACCATAGTGACTGAGCTACCAAAACTCAAACTCACTTGCGACCCTCTACCACTACCTGTCCCTCTGGACCGCACGACACTAAGTACCCCAACGTTTTTCAGCCTGTGATGACTCCCTGACTTGACTTGACTTGACTATCACCTTAGATCCTACTGTAGAGGTTAAGTCTGTCTCAGTATAAAGACGTGACCTTAAATTCACCCTTTTCCCGAAGGGACCACCTAGTCTACCATTTCTTAGACGGACGTTACGTCTTCTACGTCCAAGTTAGGGACCCAACCCTTCTTAGAGACCTCTTCCTTTACCGAGGGTGAGGTCATAAGAACGGACTTCTTGAGACACCTGTCTCCTCGGACCGTCCGATATCAGGTACCCCAGCGTTTCTCAATCTGTTCTGACACGTTTTCTGGACCCAAACCAGATGACCCAACCCTTCTAGGGGACCTCCTCCCTTTTCGACGGGTGAGGTCATAAGACCGGACCTCTTAAGGTACCTGACATATTAGGAACCCCAGTGTTGCTCAGGCTGTGTTGACTCGCTGAAACTTCTTTCTTTTCTTACCGATTGTCAAAGTATTTATCGGAATATAGTAAAGTCCAGTCAAAAGTAACGAGTAATACGTTTTACACAATAAGAACCTCGAAAAACCTAAAGTTAAACCTCCTTTCTACAACATGTACACATAGACCGTGTATTATTTGACTCATCTTTGAGTTATGTAAAACAGAATTCCAAATAGGAGAGTAAAAGTAATGTAAACCTCCCTTACTACGACTTCGACTTTGAGGTCGTGAAACCGGTGGAGTACGCTTCTCAACTGAGTAACCTTTTCTGAGACTAGGACCCTCCCTAACCCCCGTCCTCCTCTTCCCCTACTGTCTCCTACTCTACCGATCTACCGTAGTGACTGAGCTACCTGCACTCAGACTCACTTGAGGCCCTTAACCACTAGCTGTCCCTCCGGACCGCACGACGCTAAGTACCCCAACGTTTCTCAGTCTGTACTAACTCACTGACTTGACGTGACTCATGGATATTAAAAAAGTATATCCCACATAATAATAATGAACAAGTACAAAATCTGGATAACTTGTAGTCCTGAGAACTTATTACTACTGTTCAGGACATTAAATCTTCTTAGTAGACACTAATAACGTAATGTCTCGAGTACAGAATCCGTTTCGTCGTTTTAAATCAGGAAATTACACACTTGGTCAGGTAAAATTTCCTTTAGTTAGGACTTATAAGTGACCTTCCTGATTACGACTTCGACATTGAGGTTATGAAACCGGTGGACTACACTTCTTGACTGAGTAAACTTTTCTAGGACTAAGACCCTTTACAACTTCCACCTCCTCTTCCCCCACCGTCTCCTACTCTACCAATCTACCGTAGTAACTGAGTTACCTGTACTCAAACTCGTTCGAGGTCCTCAACCACTACCTGTCCCTTCGGACCACACGACGTCAGATACCCCAGCGTTTCTCAGTCTGTGTTGACTCACTGACTTGACTTGACTTACACACTTGGACTTTTGTAGGTCACTACTTTATTTCCTGGACAAAGTCATCAATACACTGTTGCGTGTTTCATTAAGTGGGGAAGTATAAAGTCAAAGGTATAGACATTTTAACCCTCCTATGATGGAAGAAGATTTCGTAATGACGTTTAGTAGAACGGATATATTGTGGATGTTTCGTAACTCGTATCATAGATGTATATCATTCTTGAATCACTCAGGTTAGACACTAATAATAAAGTGACGTAGTACCGTCACTAATACTTGATGGGGCGGTGAATGGGAGTAAATGACCTCACGGATGAAATACCACGTATGACTTTTGTAAGTAAAACGTTCTTACTCATCAATTTACTTACCTCTATAATCGACCTTTTATGGTACATACATTGTCATAAAATCATAAAGAGAAGAGATGTACGATTCAGAGAATTCATCACAGACTGAAAAACGTTGGGATACGTGACCTAGGGTGTCTCTCTCCGAGGAGAGAGGTACTCTAAGAAGTCCGTTCTTATGACCTCACCCAACAGTACGGAAGGAAGGTCCCTAGAAGGACTGGGTCCATACCTTGAACGTAGAGAACACAGAGGACGTAACGGTCCGTCCAAGAACTGGTGATCGTAGTGGACCCTTCGGGTCCCCTTATTTACGTACAGACACAAGAAAGTTGGTTTCAAGAACGGACACTCACTTTCATTAACCGAAGGTCGTTTCTTATCTATATATAGGGACACCCTCATTCGTTTCTGAGAAGTCCTTGTACACTCTTCACCGTAACTCATACTGTTTATGCTAATGTCAACTAGTGAGACTGTACAGGACAGTCTTAACGTCAAGGTAACGTAACGACGAATACACAGATCTGAATGGTAAGTACCTCGCGACTGAACCATGTATCACTCCCAACTTAACCCGTCCTTCAAGTCGGTGAGTAAAACAAAAAGACAGTGGGGATCCGTGAGAGGTCACCTTCAACGAATTTTTACCCGAGTAAAATTGACTAACGAAGTACGTACGATCGTTAAAATGTATTTTATTATAAACCGATTTATAGAGTTCATCCAGTACATAATCTACGGACCTTGAAGGATTATCTAACAAACTAGTACCTATAACCTTTCAAACTTCTAAAATTAGTGATACATTATATATACACATAGAGATATGTATGTATACTAAGAGTATAATTACTAGTCGAAGGGTCCACCGTGATCACCATTTCTTGGTAGGACGATCGCGTCCTCTGCATTCTCTATACCCAAACTAGAAACTCAACCCTTCTAGGGGACCTCCTCCCGTACCAGTTGGGTGAGATCATAAGAAATGATCTCTTAGGGTACCTGTCTCCTTGGACCACCCGATGTCTGGTTTTACAGCGTTTTTTCTGTCTATCCTGACTTCGCTGAATCGTAGGTACCCTCTTTTATTTCGTGTCAAAAGTCTATTACGACAGAGTGGTTATTTACTTCATCCTTATAAGGATGAAAATACTTTAAATGTGAATGTAAATTGAACTCTATTCCTCACAGGATCTTTCTTAAAAAAAGTTACCTCATCTCCTGACTTAAGGAGTCAATGAAGATCACTCACTTTCAACGAGTCAGTACAGGCTGAAAAACGCTGGGGAACCTGATATGTCAGGTACCTTAAGAAGTCCGTTCTTATGACCTCACCCATCGGCAAGGAAAGAGGTCCCTCGAAGGGTTGTGTCCTTAGCTTGAGTCCAGAGGGTGTAACATCCGCCTAAGAAATGATCGACTCGGTCGCTTCGGGTTCTTCGGGTTCTTATGACATCACCCATCGGATTGGGAAGAGGTCCCCTAGAAGTACTGGGTACTTAACTTGGCCCCAGAGGACGTAACGTCCACCTAAGAAATGGTCGACTCGATGAATAACCCTTATAATAAATTATATACTTCCAATTAAAGAACTTAACATTATATATACGTAGATAGATGAATGGATCAAATCCGTTTTACTAAGAAATCTAGACAACTTAGAATAAACAAGTTGTTCATAATGACTCTTCAAAGTAATTTTACTCACACCTAACATCTATTTGGTTTTTTATTCAGTCCCTTGGGTACGACTCAAATGCCATGAGTCACTTAAATACCAGATTATAACCGTATTTATACAACGTAGCTCACGTTCTAAGATGAAGTTTACGATATAAATCTTCCGAAGATTTTGTCTCAGGTCTCAGCCCTTTTTTAAGACACTATTTCATCGTTATGGTCAGTTTTTATTTGTGTCTTTGGCCTCACCGTCGTCCGTACTGAATACGAACGACAAGGAGTAGATTAGAAATTTTAACATACGGGAGTGATGTACAAAGATTTCTATCCGCTTATTTAAGAAAATTATGACCTAACTCTCTTTATCTTGTTTGTACAACCTTTTCGTTCTTAAAAAAATTATTATTATCGATTCATATAGTCGATAACTATTTGTACACAATCGTAAATGGATAAGTAAGACAACCTCTTTTGATCTATTGAGAAATTCACAAAACGGGAGGTCCGAATGTAATTTTCAATTAATAGTGGTGCACCCTGTCCGGAGGACTCCGGTAGTGTCGGGACTTGATCTTAGTCGTTTTACACGTGGAGTGTAATCGAGGACTCAACGATTGGAGAGTGTTATCTTACGAAAGAGGAACTCACTTACGAATGTACAATTTTTTTTGGTGTGGTGAAAGACAGACTCATAATTCCACTTCTTCCTACTGAAAATGGACTTCTTCTTATTTTAAATTCCTGTTACGTCGTTTCTTCTCTACAGTAAGACATCCCGACAGTAATCGATGTGGGTTGATGGGTCTTAAATAAGACGCACGTCAACTTACACACACCGGCAGACAGACAGAGACGGAGAGAATACATTTATTCAAAGAAGTAGAACCCAAAAACACTTTAAACGGTACCTATAAACCCTCATTATACCAGGTTATCATCGGTCGTCCTTGTTTCTATCAAATTCCCCTGCACGTCATTTACTTTGACAATCAACGAGACAGCATAGGCTGAGAAACGCTGGGGTACCTGATATCGGGTGGTCCGGGGAGATACCTTAAGAGGTCCGTTCTTATGACCTCACCCATCGGTAAGGGGAAGGTCCTATAGAAGGACTGGGTCCCTAGCTTGGGCCCAGTGGACGTAACGTCTGTCTAAGAAATGGAAGACTCGGGGGTCCTACAAAACTGACCGGAACCTAGTGGAAACGGGGATTTAGAGAGAAACTGACCAAACGTCTTCTGGAAGTCAAAAAAAGTAGTGTAATTAAAGAGTCGGGTAATTTATCTTCGTTCAACACGTACCTAGTTACCACTCACCTAAAGTTCTGGTTAGGATCAGATACATAGACTCCAGTTTTTAATTTGCATTTTGTCCTCTCTGATTTCAAACCTAAAGAAACCTCCCATGGTTTTGATGTTGGAAATTATGTGATAATAACATGAAGAACCTCTTCCTTTACCGTCGGGTGAGGTCATAGGAACGGACCTCTTGAGGTACCTGTCTCCTCGGACGACGACGACGATTCAGTGAAGTCAGCACAGGCTGAGACACACTGGGGTATCTGCCGTCGGGTGGTCCGAGGGGGCAGGGACCCTAAGAGGTCCGTTCTTGTGACCTCACCCAACGATAAAGGAAGAAGTTACGTACTTTCACTTTTCACTTTCACTTCAGCGAGTCAGCATAGGCTGAGGATCGCTGGGGTACCGGACGTCGGGTGGTCCGAGGAGGTAGGTACCCTAAAAGGTCCGTTCTCATGACCTCACCCAACGGTAACGTCAGGTGTTAAGTACCCTAGTGTTTCTCAGTCTGTCCTGACTCGTTGATTGTGATAACATGAATATCCAACCACAGTAACTAAATGGTAAATAAATCCAAAGTCCAATAGAAAAGTGAACAAATAATCCAATAAGGGGAGAGAGGGGTTAAACTGACATTTAAGGAACTCCTGTCGTCGAAAGAGAAATGTCAAGAAATCATCACAGGTAACGTCACGAAATACAAACCTTATAACGTCTCTTAGACTCACAGATCTTTAGGAACCTTTAAGTAGGTAATTAAACATTAAAAGACCTGATACGTTAACGAGAATAGTCTTAGAGACAAAAGGATGTGAAGGACGGTTAACTAAACAAAAATCCATAGTCACAGGAGAAATATCCGGTCACCAATATCATTGAGATTTTTTCTACTAATGACTTTACGTAAGTATTTTTCAAAAGAAAAAAACTTAATTTTCACTACAGACGGACCAAACTTTTATAATAATTATCAGACGTCGGTCACTTCTTTCAAAAGTCTGACTTGAATGTCATGATTTGTCGGACTTAAATATACGAGTACATGGTTACTTCGTCTTATTATACCGTACAGGATTACTCCTTCCTTTATACTAGAGTGACGGTAGTGAAGTTGGGATATTTTATGTATTAAAGGTATAGGGATAAAAGTCAAAAAACTTAAAATAATTCGGAAATAATCGTATAGTGTAAATTACTTACGTAAACAAGTTATTGTTAACAATTCCGATGCGTTTGTAAGATTCTTACCAAGTCATAGAAAACGGAATTTAGGGTACACTCAACTTTAGTTCCTGGTATGTACGAATTGAGTGACCAAAGTAATAGTTCACGTACTTCTCGGAAGTATGTACGAAACCTACTTTTTCTTCTATAATGTAGTAGGTCTTACTCCGTTCCCCTGATAATCCCGTAAAATTTCCCTCTGTAATGTATTAATACCACCTCTTTTCACCGTTACTACGATGTATACGTCCCCTTTTACTCTATACTCCTCTGTTTCTCTTCTTCTTTTATTGAGTGTGTTCTTAACTTAACCTGGCCATTTTGTAGACTTTTAGATGAGGAGAGTAGTTACAGTTTTTTATGCTTCTCTTGTCCACTAGACTCGTACGACGACTGTCGGTAGGAGTGTGGGAGAACCAGATATTTTATGAAGAAATCGAGGGAACTTGTTTCTGTGGTGTCACCCGATGTGTTCCACATCGTTTCCTTTCCTTTCGACAAGACAGAGGAGACATACGTAATCAGTAAAAAAGAAGGAGACTCAGACACAGAATTAACGGAACGGACAGAATAATCTAACTTTTGGGTGGCCCAACCCTGGTAGCGATGATTCCACACGTCGTGACTCGAACCGTCCACTAGTCGTGAGTTATTTACAGATAACGATGGTATTTGGCTACATATTTAAAGTCTTTATCCGTATTATTACCTGGACTGTCTAATTACGGGTCCCGATAAAAAACATGTCGTCGTACCCGATCGGTTTAGTTTTAGTCTGTAGAGTCTAAGTTAAGAAGAGTCAAAACGTACATTAAGAGTCGGAAAGTGTCAAAAACAGGACACTGTCTGTCCTTCTTTATTCAGTTGAAAAGTTGTATTAACTTAATTTTTCGTAGAGAGAAAGAAAAAAACGCCCCCACCACCCCCCACCGCCACCCTCAGACAAAGAGTTTACGACAACTGGGTAATACATCTACCGTAACGAAAAAATAATAACTATCCCACCAAAGTTTACGACGTCGTTTAGACTATGCACTATAGATATGAGTCGTGAAGTTCAGGAACAGAAATACCTTCGAGAAGAGATCCTCGTTCTTTGATAAATTTCTTTAGTAGATGAAGTATGAAATTACGAAGGAGACTCCATTGATTCCCTCTTGAAGTAGTCAAAAAGAGAAACCCATTGTTTTAATTGTACACCTCTTTGACTCACTGAATACGTTCTAGGGGGTCTCTTCGTCACCACTTCGGAATTCATCTTTAAGGGAATTGATTCTCGAGAAGTGTCTCAGTCCCAACAAAGACCCCCAGTAACTTCGAAAAACGTCAGTATTATTTTATGTTATTCGAAGTGTAAGGTAAAGGAAAGAATGTACTTTACAGTCAAAACAGATGGACACTCTCTTCTAAAAAAAGGGGTAGAAATGTTTGGAAGGACATCGACATTAGACGATAATCAAAAGGAAAAAATTTGTAAATATATAAAGAAAACAACCAAATACACATTTTACATTGGGTTTGGTCCAGTGGGTTTACGGATTGTACTAGTATTTTACTAAACTTTTAACGTTATTTAAGAAAATTATTGACCTAAAAAAAGACACTATCCTTCTAATATTTAATATTTTTTTATTTATTAGACAAAAGTCCAGGTCCGAAAAACTTACACTCAGGTTCCTGTTTCTCGAAAACTGGTTACTCCCAATTACTCTCCTTTGACCTATAAATCTCATCCTTACTTATGTTTTAAACTAGGGTACGGATGTATTTTCCTTCTTAAATCCCAAGTCTAAATATGATGTATTTACTTCTCCCGATTTTCTTCTTTACCAAATATCTTAAAATACCTGTTTTTACGGAAGTATAGACAATAATCTCTACAAAGTCCACAAAGGTCTTATAATGGTCGTTTATGTATGTAAGTATGTCTCGAACTTTAAGAACCCACCTTACATTTCCGTTCCCTTTATAATGGTACATTTATAATGAAAGGAATTTATATAAATATACTTTCATTTATTTATTTTAAAACTAATTAGTAGAAAAAGGTTTTTATAAAACTCACAAATTTCATATAGTCCGACAATTATCTCGTAATACCCAAAAAAAAAAAAAAAGGGGAATAAGAAAGATCGGAGGGAAAGGGGTTTTATCTAAATACCTACGAAGTACAGAAAACAAACTTTGTCTCTACCTATTATTTCAAATACCTCCTTTATACTGTCGATGGGTCTCCCCCCTTTTTCACAGGTGTTTCTAAGACTTCAAACACTCGAACCCAATAACACTCTTACCACCATGGGAATTATTTTCATTAGTTCAGGGTTCAGTCCTTTTATGTATTAAACATTTCCCCATGAATTACTGAAATCAAACCTGGTTCTACACTGATACTTCGGTAGTCTGTCTCCAATGGACGGTAAAATAACATCTCTTATCTTAATCTTAAACTTCGTTAAACTTAATTAATCAGGACTACGGGGTCAAGTCAATAATAGGTGGTTTTATACAATTAAGTTATAAACAGATAAAATAAAACACACGTATTAACAACATGTATATTCATTTTTAGTTTCACAAGTTATGTAGACCTTCTTTAAAAAGGAACATCTCCTTTTTACCTTAAAAGGAATATCTCCTTTTTAACTCAAAAAGACCTCCTTTTTAACTTTCATAAAGAGATACCCATTAACTAATTGACTGTAAGATGATACCAGAGTTTAGACCTCATTCAAAAGGGAATTCTATCCAATTTCGTCCTCTTTATAAAAAATTTTTAATCTCTTTATGAACAAAAACTTTAATATAAATAAATATTACAATGACTTTAACCACTTTAGGTACGTTTTGGAAAAAAAAAAAAAAATCTTCGGGACACAGGGATCTTCTTACTAATTTAGAAACACTAAACCGAACGATTTTCTCCATCGTTCGTACTCCTTTTGGTTTGGTTTACCTTGTCGGGACGTTTGTGTAAATCTGTCACCATGACGGTATAAAAGTCGTCGAAGAAAGTAACGGAGACTGATTGAAAGGCAGTGTTTATGGAACAAAGATGACAAAGGTTAGGAAAAAGTCCGTAGAGACCTGGATTCCTTAGTACCCAGTCAACCGTACTAAATCTCCAATACGACGACGACGACGATTCAGCGAAGTCAGCACAGACTGAGACACGTTGGGGTATCTACCGTCGGGTGGTCCCAGGGGGTAGGGACCCTAAGAGGTCCGTTCTTGTGACCTCACCCAACGGTAAAGGAAGAGGTTACGTACTTTCACTTTTCACTTTCACTTCAACGAGCCAGCACAGGCTGAGAATCGCTGGTGTACCTGACGTCGGGTGGTCCGAGGAGGCAGGTACCCTAAAAGGTCCGTTCTCATGACCTCACCCCACGGTAACGGAAGAGGCTCTGTGTACTTATTGATTGCTCTCCATGTTACAACGGGAAACAAGTGAGTACAAAAAGTAAACAGGTTAAACTAATCTCTCCAAAAGTGGATGGGTATTCCGAGTGAGAGACGTTTCCGAAGTACCTGAAAGGTTCTAGTCTTCAGAATTGGATTTTAGTAGAAGGTTACTCTCGCATAAGACGACCTTAGTCCTTCTGAACTCGAGAGTAGGTTTAATACAGTGAGCAATTGACACACTGAACCTGTTAAGTGAGTCGGGAAATATTCGAAGTCACAGGATGTATTTTAGTTCTGTTGTTTGTATGTGCTCCAAACAATACCCACAACTTACTCTATACGTCTTTGATATGACAACGTACATTATTTGACAGTTATGTATCCTATAAGTAACGACATTGATTGGAGACGAGAAGTCCGTTTTATATTCGGTCTAATCTTTTGATCGTGTTTTCTCTTATCCACTATTATTCTTCTCTTCATTTCCTACTCTTTATGTTACTAACAAAATCAGTATGACGCAGTCTCAAGGACGTAATTTAATGAAAGTCACCAGAAAAGATGAAACGACTAGTTCAGGACCAAGATAGTTATCGACTTGACGGACGAGGGCGAGGAAAAAACGCACACTGGAAGTCACCCAGTGAAATCCGTGTCAAAATAAAAACTTTAAGACATTTAATTATGTTACAAAAAAGGTTAAGACCTTAAACTTAATCACATAGAACAAGAGAAACATTCGAAAGATTTTAAGTCAAAACCCTAATATACGACGTGATTTCGGGTTCGTCTGAGACACCATATACAACTCATATTTCTAGGAGGTCGGAAAACAAAAAAACCGTAGGGGAGGGAGGTGACTAGGATAAAAAGATGGTAGGGTCCTATGGTAGTATGGTACTACAAAAATGGTATCCAGAAACATACATAGTGAAGAATTAGACCAACAAAGAACCCAAACAGTTTTTAAGACGACAAAACGGAATGGATTAGGTTATTCTGCTTTATTTACCGATAAGGAGTGAAACATAGTGGTGTCTCGAAAGATATCTCGGGATAATAACATAATTAGTATAGTATAACGTCAAGAAATAATCTAGTGAGTAAATGATTCAAATACTGGACGAACTTCTTTGAATCAAAGTCCCAGTTCTTCTTTTTTTCCATTTGTTTTGTATAGGTCTTTAGTTGACATAGACGTACAGTAATTAACGATGAGTTAATTACAAACCACTTAATTAATAGATAGGAGTTTACGAAACTTCTGCGGAACCATAATGATTATAGTGTCTAAGGGACACTATTAGAGTTCACTAGACGAATTAGTTGTAAGTAATTTACAAACCTCATTGAAAACTTAAAATTTTCCCAAAACGGTAAAATTTTAATTAGAAAAGTGTTCAGATCTGACAATAAATATCATGTTCGTTACAGATTACTCTACAGGAAATCGATAGGGACAATACTGGTTTATTGTTATCGATTGGCTCTTACTTGTAAATAATAGTAGGTTCGAGAACCAGTTCCACATATAGTAACTTAAGAGAGTTGTTTGGGCGTTACACCAATGGCACAAATAAGGGTAACTTATCGTCACTTTCCGTGTATCTTAAATTGAACGAGTTTCAGTGTATGTGTCAATCACTGACCACCTCGATTCTAGATTTGAATCTTTTAGACAACTACTTCTGACGAGAATTGGTGACAATATAATAATGATTTCATTTGGTCTGACATCATTGGGTTCATTCCTCGTGAGATTTGTCGAAACGTCGGTCAACGGTAATTGTGGCGTGGAAAAGAAGGGGATTGGGTTGGTTCTTTAGAGAGGGGTATAAAATATCTAATAGTAGAGGGTGTAAGAAGTTATACAAATAGGTTCTTTTTTCTGAGGGTCTTAGATTCGACACACAAAACGTATACGTTTAACAGGTCATAAAATCGGTCGTACGAAATTTAATAAACGAAGTCACAAACAACGACAGAAATTTTTAATCGTGGTTTTACTACTAATATAAGTAACGGTGGTCGATTTTTCGTAACCTGAGGATGTCACGTCGAACTCCCTAAAACATCCAAAAGAAAAAAAAAGGGTAATTATAAATTCGAATGCAATTCCGTCTGTTTTGACTTATGTATTGTTTATTGGTAGTTCCAATAGGAAATACCCAGTTTGTATTACTCAGAGTTAATAATTTTAAGTGACGTTTAACTTCCGTCACTAAAAATGATACTTATAAAACGTTCAAGAAGGAGTTCGAACGACCAAAAGGTTAAAATTATTTGATTTGAATCTCATAATAGATCAGTAACCTATCTCAATCTACAATCGAAAAGAAAAAGAATTTCCAGAGATTAGGCAATACAATTATCGTTTATTGGAGATCCGACGTTATACGAGTAAACACACAGTTTTACTCAATTTTCGTCGTTCAGGACCCAAAATTCCTTACACCAGTCTCAGAAACTGGGACTCCCCCTTCAGGTTCCTAGGGACCCTGGTGAACTCGGATTAGTTCCAACTTGATTTTACTATGGACAAGGATCCCATAGAGTTTAGGGGTTGTAGGAAACCCTTGGGGTGACACCTTCTAGACTGAGACTTTGTACGGTCTCAAGGGATGATATACTGTGTCTCGGATGGAGACGGAAGGGTCGAGGTCCTAGGAAGGAAAAACCAGAGTGTAAGAAAACAACAACAATTAATCATTGATAAAATTTTTTCGGAAAATAACTTAAAAACAATCTCATAACGAAGACAAAAGACAAAACCAAAAAACCGGGGTTCCGTACACTCTAGGATCGAGGCACTGGTCCCTACCTTGGGTGTGGGGGGACGTAACCTCCGCTTCAGAATTGGTGACCTGGTGGTTCCTTCAGGGATCAGAGTGTAAGAAAGAGAAAGAACAAAGACTGTTGAGAGTGTCCGAGAGACAGTAGAAGACTAAATAAACTCTGTCTGTCCAGAAGAGGGGACTTCTTTTTCCGTCCAACATAACAGATACTCAACCGAGGGAGTGTGTTCGGACAAATGGGAAGAATTATTTAAGATAAGGGAAACTATCAGACCCAGATTTGAGACTTGTGACTCAGAGAAAGAGTTAGAGAGGATTGGAGTCTCGAGAATAAAGAAATACACCTTGAAATAAGGAACTATAGGACGAGGTGTCGGTCGGGAACGCCGTATGTAGAAGTCGAACGGTTTTATTACTATCTATAATTCGTACCTTTCTACCCGAACATCTGGTTACCGACCCTACGTCCCAGTGGACTTGTACTTGAAAGGGGGATCTAGTTGGTGTACAGTGGGCCAACTCTAAGGACTCCCTTGATATGTCTCTTCTTTTCCAATCTTTTGACTTGTCAATCTGACCTTAGAACTTTATCAGGAGAGAACTCGGTCAGACAAGGACACCTTGTCAGGGACATGGACCCAGGCTTTTTTCGGATGCCAGACTTCGTGTTTTCTGTTTCCTACTGAATAAAATAAAAATGAATGCAAGTGTAACGTTAAAGTCTTTAATGAAGTTAATACTACCTTTCCCGATCAGGTCCTCTTCGTTTCCGTCCCGGTCTTCTTCGTTACGTTCCCTCGACGGAGAACGACGGAACGACCCAAAGAACCGTAAAGTCTTCCTTATCACATGGTAGAAAAGAGTCCTTTTCATAGGGTTCCTTCTCCTACTCTCCACTGTGTTTGTGTAGTAGACAGAGAGACAAAGTTTCAATACGGTGAATTAAGAGTGTCTCTTTGATATTTCATCGATGGTAATAGTAACGGTAACTTTTCAACTCCGTGTATCTAACATTGAACAGAATATTACTCTCTCTCTCTCTCTTCTCTCTAATAACAATACAAACCCTTACGTCCACCATTAATTCCTTGTTCCTTGGGGTGGTTTCGGTCTGAGGTTTTGGAGTGTTCGGACAGAGTCCGTTTAAATCGTCTACATATAATAGGTACGACAGAAAACCATAAGTCACTCCGTGTGTCCCCACAAGAATCTCACCGTTCTTTTCAAAAGGGATCGAAACGGGATCGAGTCTGTCCAGTGGGGACCTTCTGATCCTTCCTCCTTCATTTCGTCTGAAGAGTGGGAATCTTAGGTCCCTACGTCACTTTTGGTACATCCTTCGTGTATAAGAATCCTACGACATTTCTGTACCAGGGAGTGGATGATTCCCTTGAAATACCAGAACCGAAAAATAAAGTCAAACTTCACCAAGGTGGACCTCGACACATCACAAAGTCAAGTGAATTTTAAGACCCATCTTAACGATCTTCGTACAGACGACCTATTTTAAGCAGATTACAGTCTTGTACTCTGTCTGCCTTCTAATTCAAGTTCCTCTTTTTTTGTGCGTAGGTCTAAGGGTCTAGAGACGTCTAACTTGGTCACGACTACCACTACAAGTGTCGGGGTGGAAACTCGAAAACATTCTTACGGAAAACAAACCATTTGAGAGAGAATTTGCCGATCCACATGTACTGTCGAAAACCTAAGTATAGTCAGACTTCTCGAAGGACAATGGATTGGAGAAGTCTGACAAAAATGTTTGGATTTTTGTTATATTTTACTACTTTATGTAGAGACACACAGATAGTCAGACAGACAGAGGGATGAATTAGTGAATCTTTTTCGTTTGTGATTTATTGGAGGACATACGTCCCATAAATGACGAAATCCCGTGTTAGACAACGTCTTGTCAATTTTGACAACGATTCCGTAGATAACAGCATTACATACGGAGTCGTCGGGACACAAGACAGAACGAGACGTAGACACTCATGTCACTAAATAGCCATTATGATTAGAAGAAACTTTCAGCTTCACGACGCTTCAGTTTGTACAAACTTCTCCCCCTTTTGCCAAAGTAAAAGACAACAAACAAAGGTACTTAAAAGGATACTGACGAACTCTTTTGTAAAAGACACCTTTCTCTCGTGTATACATACATCAACCCATTTTTTCTTCTCGTCGTAGAAGAAATCTTAAAGAATAAGACTACTCCAGACGGGGACGGTGAAAGTAGAAGAATCCCGTTAACTTTACCGTTAGGTGAGGTCATAAGACCGGACCTCTTAGGGCACCTGCCTCTTCGGATCATCCAATGTCAGGTGCCCCAGTGTTTCTCAGCCTGTGCTGACTCGCTGTAGTGTAGTGTAGTGTACGACTCCTAACGTAGTAGTAGTGGTAGGTAGTAACAGGAATGTAGTAGCAGTCTATCGGAATGACTTGCCAGTAATACACATCTCGTAAATTCTTTTTTCTACGTGCAAACTTTTGTCTCCGGGATTTGTGTTTATGTTAGATTGAGAAGGGAACTTCTTTTCAAGAACCCTCTCCCAAGGATGGGTTGAGAATGGAAGAAAAGGTCAGGAAGGTGTCTCATAATCATTTGATCCTCTTGAACGGTAACTAACATATGGTTATTCGTCACCCGACTGGGTAACGTACCTTTGAGTCTATCATGTTTCCAGTCAACTCTCCTTCCATTCCCAAAAGATCCGTTTCCATGAATCTCAAACGTGTGAGTCGACGAAAGTTCTAACTGGGGTTCCACTACTGACACAGTACCCTTTTTCACTCATCCTTTGAAATGACAATAAAGTTCGGACATTGTGTAAGACATAGGGTCCTGTAGTCTTTTTAAAGAAAGAAAAAGCAAAAGAAACATGAGTTGAAGAAGTGACATGGTTTACAACGGAAGTCGAGGGGTATACATGATTCCACTTTCACTCACTATTGTAGAGGTTCTCCAGTAACGACAGTTATTCCATATTTCAGAGACAGTTTATGATATGTTAACTGGGAACGTGTTCTCCCTCCACTCCCTTGACTTGGGATTCGTCAGTTCTTAAGCTCATATTGAATGACAACTAGAACGTATAAGTGCTAAAGAGTAGAAACCTAAGTTGGTTGGAACCTAACACAACATGGTATCATGCATAAATAACATTTTCACCTGGGGTACGTCGAGTTCAGACACAACAAATCCATGGTTGAGATTTAACTCCTGTAATCAGTAGGGTACCTTCTTCCGAACCGAACACACTTCTTTCAGTCGTTTCTATTCCACTCCGGAGACTGATATCAAACCTTTCCAATGGTATTAATAATTGTAACACTTAAGACTTCTGACCAACTGGACTTAATTTTAAATCAGAGTAGTGAATGAACGACATAATTGAGTGTAACCCGTTTAAAGAGTTAGAAAGATTCTCTATTGAAGGTACGTTGATCTCTATTTTCGTCACATATGTAAAAGTCCCGACATTACGTCTAATCACCTCTTCCGTTACCGTTGGGTAGGTCATGAGAACGGACCTTTTAGAGTACCTACCTCCTCGGACCACCCGACGGCAGATACCCCAGCGTGTCTCAGTCTGTGCTGACTTCGCTGAATCGTCGTCGTCGTCGTCGTTACGTCTAATCTATTGTATTTCGTATACTTTACTATTGGTCTCCCAGCGTGAGTCGATCATGAGTCATAAATATACTCCCTGCTGTCTTGTGGACACACACTTCTATCGTTCCTTACTAAGGTGATTAACTTAGACGTCTGAGACAACTAAACTTAAGAAGGGCGATTCTAATTTATAAACGAAGAAAAAAAAAAAGACCAAATCAGAATCTATAACCTGTTTCTGTTTTCATTCGTACTTGATATTTATGTATGTCTTTAATTATACTTTCTATTAGATGTTTATTCGATCAACTTACACGAGAAATTTGTCGGTAGTAGTGTCAAGTCAAGTCCAGTCAGCAAGTCAGTACAGACTGAGAAACACTGGGGTACTTAACGTCGTGCGGTCCGGAGGGACAGGTAGTGGTTGAGGGCCTCAGGTGGGTTTGGGTGCAGGTAGCTCAGTCACTACGGTAGGTCGGTAGAGTAGGAGACAGCAGGGGAAGAGGAGGACGGGGGTTAGAGAGGGTCGTAGTCTCAGAAAAGGTTACTCAGTTGAGAAGCGTACTCCTCCGGTTTCATAACCTCAAAGTCGGAGTCGTAGTCAGGAAGGTTACTTGTGGGTCCTGACTAGAGGAAATCCTACCTGACCAACGTAGAGGAACGTCAGGTTCCCTGAGAGTTCTCAGAAGAGGTTGTGGTGTCAAGTTTTCGTAGTTAAGAATCCACGAGTCGAAAGAAATGTCAGGTCAAGAGTGTAGGTATGTAGTAGTGTTCACCCGTCGTTTTTCACACGTCACGAAACTAAGAATAATTTATTGCAGTGTAGTTTGGAGTTCAGTGTTAAGTTCTTAAAATTTTTTTCAATTTAACGACCTAAAATTATTATAAAAATTTTAGGTTCTGATATATAAATATCAGTATATATTCGTCATCGATAAAACTAATTTGAGGTGTAAGAAACGGTCGTATAATACCGTCATCTTATAAGACGTTTGAGTCCTCTGGAATATTATGAAACCTTAGTACCAAAATGACTAAAAAATTCGACTCACTTGTACGACTGACGTATCCCATATTCAAAGGAGTAGACGGTGAAAGTACTCTAACTGAAATCCTAATTGTTCTTGTATAAGTATTCCACGATGTATGTCTCTTTGTGAGTTGTGGACGACCCATAACACTAGTCTTGTCCCTTGAATAATCACACGTTCAAGTCGAAAGAGTTTTAAGGGTATGAACCGTTATCAGACGGATCGTTGTGAAAGAAGGAAATTTCGTAGAGAAATTAAAATATAAATAACAATTCTATCTGACCCCATTTATTTTCAAACTCATACAAAAGTGAACGGGTCTTTCGTTAGTTGTTTGGTTTCGTTCGGTGTATGAGTCGTCATGGGTTCGTTATTTCTTGTCGGAAACTGACAGAAGAGAGACAGTCACAACTTCCCGTTCCGTAATTAAGAGATGCTGGACATTTACAAAGCAAACTCTCAAAACGTGGAGATCTACTTATTACTTACAATTAATTACTACCGTTACTATTATCGTAAGACACAAAAATGGAATAACGAGAAATAGTCAGAGATTCGGAAAAGAAAGAGTTCACCCAAGGAATAATAAAATCGGTAATAAAATAAGGACCTTTGAACACGAAACAATTTTATGTCGTGTATAGAAGAACACACAATGGTATCGTTTAACGTATTCTTAAATGTGGTATTTAATAAGTAATGTCGGTTAAATCATATTAATAATTAAGGGCGTATGTAACCACGGACTAATGTAGAGTCACGAGTAACGCTCTAGAACTGGTACAAGAGGGCTTTTATTACTAGACAGTACCGATTAGTCCTAGATTGTTCAGGGTGATTTTCCACTTTTGTAAATTAATTATAACCAAATTACGTTGTTGCTAACTAGGTTAGCGATGTTGGACAGTCTCTAAGAAGGCTTCCATTAGGTTTTAGAATGACCATTACTTAAATTCTCTACCGGCACCACATATATCGTTAGTTGCATGAAAGGTTAAGTTCCCGTTTAACCCTACATGACAAGGGAGTCATAGAAAGACGTTTTCATTTAGTCGAGGTGAAAGTGACCCTTCGAAACGAGGGTTGTAGTCAAGACCATAAAGTTCGAAAGTACGGAATACGAGGGTTACTCGGGAAGAAAACGTAATTTCTACGTAGGACATAACATACACTTACAAGGTTCGACGTGACGGAGGGTGCGCCTAGAGTAAAATTGAGATTCAACTCGACTCGTTTCAAACGTCAACGTAAAGGGTGACCCTAATTGACACATCTTATACCGAATCTTAAGTCAAGTTTTCGGGAAACCGACGTTTTGGTATATCAGATTTATATGTGTCTCGTAGGGACTTATCGGTACCGGAATTCAAACTAAATTTAAACCACTCCATCCCCACCCCACCCCTCCCACCCGAGAACTTTACATCTTGTCTTTAGTTATGATACACGTTATACTAGTTAAAATCATGTAATTAAACAAAATATATAAAACTTTTTAAAGAAACAAAAATACAACTCACGGGAGTCCTAGTTCTCACTCTGTTATAATCAATTAAAATTTAGATCTCCCATGTAAAATACCGACTAGAAAATTAGTATCTCCTCTTTTATTTAATTCTACTATAGAGAGAATGACTCCCAGTCACTACACGGTCTGTTAAACATATATACGAAAGTCTGAGTGTTAATGGAAAATTTAATCTATTATATAAAGCAGTAAAAGTTCTATCCTTCTAACTTCGACCTCCAGGAGTAGGTCATTTAACTACTCATTTCAACATTTGAGTCTAGACGGACTACACGGTGACAGAAGAAGGTACGTCAAATAACTTAGGAGACATTTGGTCCCTGCATTCTGTCCCTGAAAACTTCTCGATTTCACTAACGGAAAAACTAGGAAAGAAACAATGTGGTACTCCCTTACAATTACGTAACAAAATCTTTATAAGTACACCTACTCTGTTTACTCCTCTTACTCTGTCTTGAATATGTAAACGATGGTCAAGTCAAAACCCAAAACGAACTGAACCAACACATAAACAGAGACAAAGTTCCCTGTATTTGAACATCTATAGTCGGGGTACATGACAACTTTATCCAGGATAATGTTTTGATACGTAGGTAGTATAAAGTCGAGAGTGTAGAGGGGATGACTCCAGGACACACAAAAAGGTTCTATATTAAAAATTCCGATCCAAAAAAAACACACACTCAAAACAAATTTCATGGTATCGAGTAAGCCTGACCATGTCAGACCTTGACAGTGACGGAATTTCCGAGTACCCATCACCTATGGAGTCATCGTGAAACTCGTCGGTGGAATCTTTCAGTAACTACCTGTTTCCCATAGTAGAAACGGGAAGTCAACTCATGTGTGTTCAAACTTCCACAAGAAATGGTGGTCTCTCTCTTAAGCAATTACAGAAGTTCCGATTGGGTGACACAAGGTATAGTCAAGTGGGATCTCAAGGAGTTGTGGTTTCCATTGAAGGTACATTCTCCTCTCCAATACCGACACAAATATATATCGGTTGGTAAGACAAACGAAGACCCTGAAGTAATATGGATCACAGTGTAGAACGTCAAAGTCTCCAGAAACGACTTTAATGAGTCATATCAAGAAACCGTAACGATTTCGAACAATGTTAAAAGAGAATAAAAGTGCTCAAATAACCCAACGATATTCCGACTCTCTTTTTGAGGGTCCTCTCTCTTGTTTCTGACCTTCTTGGTCCGTCTTACTCCTTTCTCTTTGGTATTTGTATCTGTCAGTTTTGACGCTTTTCTGTCGATCGAGGTGATTAGAAAGAGGAATATTTGTATGTAAATATGGTCATTAAAGTGGTTTATTAGTTCATTTGACGGATAGATAAATCACTGGTCAGTTGACTTATTAAGTATAGGAATATGACATCCTCGTCTGTTACGTTATTATGTTAATAATAGAGAGAAAGTTAAATTGAAACTAAACAACCTTTTAAAGTCCTTACAGGTAAACTTCCAAAGTGTTAATATCTACTTATTCTCTTCCTTTTATCAATAAGGATAAGAACCGTATAAAGTCAGGAGCACTCTTAGGTAATTTACACCTTTACCCTTTGTATTGAATAATAATGAATTATATTGTACTAACAGTATAAAGATATGGAACGTTTACGAAGAGTAAAAACCTTCTACTGCAACCTTTTTGCCCTTTACTAAAAGTGGAAGGGGAAGTTTATCCTTGGAGGGGGTTGGGAATACGATAGATCAGTGGTCTTTTCCTGTATATTCACGGATTCCTTGATTATAAAACTGTTTTATAATTACTCAAAAAGAGAAAACATTAAAACGGGTATTGAGTAAATATCAGTCCAGTTCTGTTGTGGAGACAGAGTCCTCATTCTAAGTCTGACATTGACGCCCTTACCTTTCTCTTTCTAAAACAGAAGTAAAAGACTGTAAATCACATCTTAAACCAAAGTTTAGGGGAAGTTGTGCAGTTCTCAGTCGAACCTAAGATCTATTCTAAAAGAAAGTACCAAGTACTCCGTCTCAAATCCTTTTTTTCTCCTTCATTAACTTTCTCGTAGTTGGAGGTGTCTGTCTCCTAACTCGCTAGTTCTCTTTTCCGTCTTCTTCTGTAATTTTGCCAGTTTGTGCACCAACCGAGGGTAAACCTTATTCTTCTACACAATCCTCTATTACTGTACTCCCCGAGATCGGAAGAGAGTAAAACCCTGAGCCTTCTGTTGAGCTCTAAACAATCGTGGTTGTCACCTCTCAGGGTGAGTCAATTCTCACATATTAACGTAACGGTTCCCACCTCACAAGTTCAAACTTTAAGGTTCCAGAAATGGTTAAGAACTCACCGAATACTTACCATAAAAGATACTCCTTTCGACGTCACTTTCCCTCTTCTACGGGTTCATCTCCCACCCAACCGATAAAATCCTGTCTTCAGTCCCATCTTATGTCCAAGATAGAACAACTATCCAACGTCAAAAATTGTGATCGTTTATGGTTTAGGGTCTCTCTCCGGTTTAATACTTGAAATAATAGACGTTTTTTACTAGTGGGTGTTACCCTCTACAGGTCTTTACTCTAGTCAATAAGGAGTTTCCAGTGGTCGAATAAGTGTACTCCATTGGTGGAGAAAATGAGGCTGCGGTCCTCAAAGGAAAAAGAATATGGACCTGGAGTAGTACTTCTCCTTAGTCCCATCGGTACCACCTTTTTCTGTGACTTCGACCTTTTTCTTTTTTTTTTTTTAGGAGTTTTCGGACTTATTACGGATTTGTGAAAATAAATTAGTATTAAAAACACACAGTCTGAAGACTTTTTATCCTATGTTATTTTTCGGTTATCTTCGTTATACGTTCGTTTAAAGTTTCAAAGATCTTTTAGACAAAACATAACGTTCCTTTAAACATTTGAAGAAACTCTTTTTTTTAATCCATTATCCTCGTCACAGAACGACACAAAATAAGATAGTCTAAAAAAAGAGTCTCGTTTAAACTACCCTATTCACCCATGTTTAACCGTATCGTCTTTCCTATTTCGGACAGTTGGTCTCGTCAGTTGTGAAAGAAGGGGACCTCTGTGACAAAGGGATGAGGGTCACAAATAATACAAATTACGACACAAACCTTCTACTATTGTCTTTACCACTATCAAATATAACTATTATTAAATATCAGTGTTAATTACTTCTATAAAATGATCGTCTCGGATTGTAATCTATAATTATCACTAAACCACTTTCGAAGACTGTTAGTGAACACGAAAAATGGTTAGTTCCTTTACTCCCCTTGTTTCCGAGTTTGACGACTTATTCATCATTGTAATTTTCGTGACTTGATCCCTTAAGGGACCAACAGGTCACCAATTCTGAGACACGAAGGTGGTCTCACCCGGGTCCAAGCTAGGGGACCAATCCCTTGATTCTTGGGAGTTCGGCACAACAAGTCAGTGAGTCAGCACAGGGTGAGAAACGCTGGTGTACCTGACGTCGTGTGGAACGAAGGGACAGGAAGTGGTAGAGGGTCTCGAACGAATTTGAGTACAGGTAACTCTGTAACTATGGTAGGTTAGTAGAACAGGAGACAACAGGGGAAGAGGAGGACGGAAGTCAGAAAGGGTCGTAATCCCAGAAAAGATTGTGCAGTCGAGAAGTGGAGTCCATCGGTTTCATAACCTCGAAGTCGAAGTCGTAGCCAGTAAGGTCACTTATAAGTCCCAACTAAAGGAAATCCTAACTGACTAAACCAGAGGAACGTTAGGTTCCCTTAGAGTTCTTAGAAGAGGTTGTGGTGTCAAGTTTTCGTAGTACAAAAGCCACGAGTCGGAAGAAATACCAGGTTGAGAGTGTAAGTAAGTACTGATGACCTTCTCCGTGTCGGTTTTTTTTAAAAAAAATTAAATTTTTTATAAAAATTTTATAATTTGATTCGTCTAATCCACGTGTCAACGTTTACGTCAAGAAAAATATACCGAAGGTAGACTTTTGAGTTTAACATAAACAAAGGATCTTTTGGTTAGTCCTATTTTCTTTACTTTTATCTTTCACGTAGATAATTATCTATCCTTTAGGTAACCGAATATTTCGACAAGTTTATAACTACAGTGTAGATTTAATTTTATTAAATTTAACCCGGAACAAAGTATTAACCTTGTAAATTTTTTAAACTTACACACTTCTTTTCAAAAGATGTAAAGACGTAAGATTTCAACTACTGATTGTTGATTATAAACACAGAACGTAAAAAAGGATTTCTCTATCAAAGTGTAAAAGAAACGGAAATATAACGACGACGATTCAGTGAAGTCAACACAGGCTGAGACACACTGGGGTGTCTGCCGTCGGGTGGTCCGAGGAGGTAGGGATCCTAAGAGGTCCGTTCTTGTGACCTCACCCAACGGTAAAGGAAGAGGTCTCTTCCGTCTCTTGACGTCTTAACTACGAAACCTTAACATCATGATCTCTTCTAAGAACTCTCAGGGAACTGACCTTCTAGTTTGGTTAGTTAGGATTTCCTTAGTTGTGACTTATAAGGAACCTTCGAGGAAATAACCTCGAAGTCGTAGGTTATGAAACCGGTGAACTACGTTCCTCGACTGAGTGATCTTTTCTGAATACGACCCTTCTAGCTCCCGTTTTCTTCTCTCTTCGTTTCTTACTCTACCAATCTGTCGTAGTGGCTGTGTTACCTGTATTTAGACTCGTTTGAGACCCTCTATCACCTCCTGTCTCCTCGGACCACACGACGTCAGGTGCCCCAGTGTCTCAACCTGTGTTGAGTCGTTGACTTGTTGTGTTGTTGTTCTTTAGAATATATTTGTGTTACGAGTGACTAATTTTCTGTCGAAACGGTTTTCGTTTCTTAAACCCCTATACTGAAGTAAGTTAGCTTGATCTTTTAAAATTGTCTCTTTTCCCGTACACTATATGTTGTACATGTCTTTTACTCTTCGGACAGTAGTCACAATAGTGTATCCTAGTGTATTTCTCCAACTTCGTCAGTTCCAAATACCCTGTGTTTCGACGTCTTTTTTTGGTACATTCATATATATCGTATATTCATTGAGTTATTTAAAATGGAATTATTTCTTCCTTAGAAATTTATAAATGTTTAAATTTTATGCATTCTCGTCGATTTTTACTAAAAAATTTTTACGAAAAGTCACATAAAGTTTAGTCAATACAAGATCTCTCGTACTCCTGACCTATAAATGAATGGTGAGACTAATTTATTAATGGTTCTGAAAAGATGTAAATAAAGTAGATAGAGGGGCGAGGAAAAAAACTACATAAAATAAAATAATAAAAATAAAAAAATAAAATGAAATGTTATGACGTAACCAAAACGGTATGTCGTTGTACTTAGACGGTGCCCACATGTGCACAAGGGTTAGGACTTGGGGGGAGGGTGAAGAGAGGGGTATAGTAGAGAGACCCAGTAGGGTCACGTGGTCGGGGTTCGTAGGACATAGGACGTGACTTGGATCTGACCGATAAGTAAAGAATATACTATAATATGTACAAAGTTACGGTAAGAGGGTTTAGTAGGGTGGGAGAGGGAGAGGGAGTCTCAGGTTTTCTGACAAGATATATAGACACAGAGAAAACGATAGAGTGTATGTCCCAATAGAAATAGTAGAAAGATTTAAGATATACATACACAATCATATGACATAACCACAAAAAGAAAGACCGAATGAAGTGAGACATATTAGCCGAGGTCAAAGTAGGTGGAGTAATCTTGCCTAATTTTACATAAAAAAAATTACCGACTCATTATGAGGTAACACATATACATGTTGTCGAAAGAATAGGTAAGTAGACGACTACCTGTAGATCCAACGAAGGTACAGGACCGATAATATTTGTCACGACACTACTTGTAACCCCATGTACACAGAGAAAGTTAAGACCAAAAGACTACATAAAATTTTGTTTTGTAGAATGGTGATGTATGAACTTGTACGTAAAGACTTTTTATACCTGTAGTAAGAATGTATTGTTATGTTAAGTAACGTCGATTTTGTTAATTGTTACTGAGGAACCATAGATTGTGTGTCAGATATTAGTTTACAAGGGTCACTAGAGTTTTTACAGAAAAATCTCACACCAAACAAGAATATTTTTAGGTGTGTTACATGAAATAACAATAGATATTATACATTGATAGTATAATTTTACCCTAGTTTATAAAGATCTTCCAACGTCTGTTCATAACTTTTTAAACAATCATAACGTTATGTGATGTTTTTATATAAGGAAACTTTAGAAAGGAGAATCTCCCATTCTTTCTCAATTGATTAGTAATCCAATAATTAACACTCTAGTTCCATATCCTGAATGGAGTGACAAAAGGAACATTATTAATCGAAAGAATCTAGAGTTAAAAGAGTTTTATTTTATTATTGTATCTGGACCTACTTCCATTATTTATAGTTTTGTGGGTTTTCAAAACATAAAGTATGGACTACTCGAACTGTTTAGTTCAGATTTAGTATTGTTAATCCTTTAAATGACTGATGTAGTCGAGGTTTTCACTTCCTTTGTGGTGTTAGTAAAAGAGGGGTGGGAACCTGTAGGAATAGACCCAGTCTAGTGTCGTTTAGTGTCTCGTTTGGACATAGTCCCTGTAGTCTGGAAAAAGTGAGTACTGATGTGTCATTTTTTCTTTATACATCCATCTAGAACAAACAAAATTTTTGTGTACCTTTAATAGTTTGACTACTGGTTTCATTGGAAGACGGAATGACACTGGTCTATCCGTGAAACTTTTTTAATAACAGTGTTTTTATGAAGACACTTATTTCGTTTTCTTGACACTTTCACTTCAGTGAGTCAGCACAGGTTGAGACACTAAAGCACCTGACATCGGATGATCCGAGGAGTCAGGTACCTTAAAAGGTCCGTTCTCATGACCACACCCAACGGTAAAGGAAGAGGCTTATTTCGTTTCCACGAACGTTTATCACTATCACAACGTACATAAACATAGACACAAACATCAAACATACACACTTCTCCAACCCGAATAATCCTGAATCTTCGAATCTTTTCACTGAGGTTCCTCGACTGTGACTCTGGAGATTCCTCTCCCCATGTTATTTCGAAGAGGACCCTCTCGACCTTCTTCGACCTTATTTAACGGTCAAGACCTCGACCCTGGACAACGACCGTCGTTGTCGGTTTATCGAAGTTTTTTCTTTCTTATAGAAGGAGAAGGAGGAGGTCGGAGTGTTAGAGGTAAATCACAGGATCTAAACTTTCGGTCGACCATTTCGACCTTACATCAAATATGTCGGAATCCGGATCGTGTTCCGTCATCTCACATCTTTCCTTTTAAACCTCCACTCTCTAATTTTTATAGCAGACAAACACGGGACCGTCTCCTAGTGAAAGAGACCGTGTGTCCAGTCTCAACTTGGTAAATACTTTTTGACTTAGTAAACATATGTCTAGTATAAACAGAGTGGAACCTTTTCTTCGTAGGTATAAGTATCAAGGGGGAACTTACGATTCCACAGAGTCACCATTTCTTAGGTGGACGGTTGTGTCCTCTGTACCCAAAATAGGGACTCAGCCCTTCTAGGGGACCTCTTCCTTTACCGTTGGGTAAGATCATAAGAACGGACCTTTTAGGGTACCTGTCTCCTCGGACCGTCCGATGGCAGGTCCCCAACGTCTCTCAGCCCTGTTGACTCACTGATTTGTTGTTGACTATGATACCTCTCAGACCGTAGAGAATTAAATGGAGAAAAACCTAAAAGATTAAAAAAGAGTAATCGAAGGGACCTCAAAGTCTCAAATGTAGAACGGGTACATATAAGGTCTATGAGACGATCCTCGGTCCCTGGGTTGAATATGTGAGAGATCTAGAAAAGATTTTATGAAACACAGATAGAGTAACATCTTATAATAAATGTTCATTTTTCACAAAAAAAAAGAAAAAGATAAGACAAAATCATATAACTACTCAGAAAGAAAATTTTTTAATAAATAAATGAACCAACGTAACCCAGAATCAACACCGTAGACCTTAGAAACAACGTCCTAGAAATCAACACCGTACACCCTAGAAATCAGACGATTAAAAGAACTCAGGTTAGACGACAATATCTAAAAAGTAAAGTCTAGTCTATAAAATACTGAAATCGAAAACTAAGAAAAATACCCAATGTTAAGATTATCTTTTAAAACAAAACTGAAAAAAGGTATTAAAAGAAATAAAATCACTTATTTAATTAGTACACAAATTTTCAAGGAACAGACAATTAAAATTATTACCATATTTAAATAGCTAGACAAAAAATAATAGATAATAAATAAAAATAATGGACTCTACAGACGGTGTACCAAGGGTTCTCTGTGATCATCATTTTTTTGGGTTGACGGTCACATCTTCTACACTCTCTGTGTCCAAGTTAGGGACTCAACCCTTCTAGGGTCAGGGGACCTTCTCCCGTACCGTTGGTTGTGGTCATAAGAACGGATCTCTTATCTCCAAAGTATCTTATGTCTGTAGTTTACACCAGGTGACCTCTTCCCTTACCGTTTGGTGAAGTCATAAGAACGGAACTCTTGGGGTACTTGTCATACTTTTCCGTTTTACTGTCCTATGACTTTCTCCCTGAGGGGTCCAACCATCCACGGGTTATACGATGACCTCTAGTCTCTTCTTTATTGAGGTCTTTCTTACTTCCCTACCTCGGTTTCGTTTTTGTTATGGGTCAACACCTACACTGACCACTATCTTCGTTCCAGGTTCCGACATTTCTCGTTATAACGTATCCTTGGACCTTACAGTCCAGGTACTTAGTTTCGTTTAACCTTCACCAGTTTGTTCTCTGCCGTTCTCACTTACAGTTGTAAGATCCTTAGTCGTTTGATTTTACCTGACCTTACCCACTTAAATTGAGTCTACTGGTAACATAGATGATGACGCCCGTCCTTAGGGAATCTTCTCTACCTAATCGGTAGTACTAGTTGTTTTCTCAGACTTTACGTCATGAACCTACGTTAGAGTCTTTACAGTCTTACTAGAGACAAGCAAAGGTTCCGTTTGGTAAGCTATAGTGTCATTAGGTTGAGATGCGGGGTTGGTCATTGCGACTTCTTCGACTTCAACTTACCAAGATACTTCTGGATGTTCTACAACATCTTGATTGTGGGTTTTTTCTACAGGAAAAGTATTATCCCCTGACCTTACGTTTTCATCCTTCAGTTCTTTGTGGACCTCATTGTCCGTTTAAACCGGAACCTTATACCTTACTTCATCCCGTTTCTGATTATCTCAAAACGGTTCTCTTGTGTGACCAGTATCGTTTGTGGGAGAAGGTTGTTGTGTTCTCTACTGATGTGTACTTGTAGTGGTCTACCAGTTGTGGTTTTAGTCTAACTAAGATAAGAAACGTCGGTTTCTACCTCTTCGAGATATATCAGTCGTTTTTGTTCTGGCCCTCGACTGACACCGAGTATAGTACTTTAGGAATAACGGTTTAAGTCTGAATGTAACTTCTTTCATCCCCTTTGGTGATCTGGTAAGTCCATACTGAATTTAGTTTAGGGAATACTAATATGTCACCTTCACTCTTTATCTAAATTCCCGGATCTAGACTATCTATCTCACGGACTACTTGATGCCTACCTCCAAGCACTGTAACATGTCCTCTGTCCCTAGTTCTGGTAGGGGTACCTTTACTTTACGTTTTTTCGTTTTACCGACAGACCCCTCCGGAATGTTTATCGACACTTTTCTTCTCTTCGTTTTTCGCTTCCTCTTTTTCTTTCTATGTTCGTAGACTCACGTCTCAAGGGTTCTTATCGTTCCTCTCTATTCTTTCGGAAGGAGTCACTAGTTACGTTCTTTATCTCCTTTTGTTGTCTTACCCTTTCTGATGTCTAGAGAAGCTCTTTTAATCTCTATGGTTCCCTTGTAAAGTACGTTTCTACCCGAGCTATTTCCTGTCTTTACCAGACCTGGATTGTCTTCGTCTTCTATAATTCTTCTCCACCGTTCTTATGTGTCTTCTTGACATGTTTTTTCTAGAAGTACTGGTTCTATTAGTGATACCACACTAGTGAGTAGATCTCGGTCTATACGACCTTACACTTCAGTTCACCCGGAATCTTTCGTAGTGATACTTGTTTCGATCACCTCCACTACCTTAAGGTCAACTCGATAAAGTTTAGGACTTTCTACTACGACACTTTCACGACATGAGTTATACGGTTGTTTAAACCTTTTGAGTCGTCACTGGTGTCCTGACCTTTTCCAGTCAAAAGTAAGGTCAGTGTTTCTTTCCGTTACGGTTTCTTACGAGTTTGATAACGTGTTAATGTGAGTAGAGTGTGCGATCATTTCATTACGAGTTTTAAGACGTTCGGTCCGAAGTCGTTATACACTTAGTACTTGAAGGTCTACAAGTTCGACCAAAATCTTTTCCGTCTCCTTGATTTCTAGTTTAACGGTTGTAGACGACCTAGTACCTTTTTCGTTCTCTCAAAGTCTTTTTGTAGAGAAAGACGAAATAACTGATACGGTTTCGGAAACTGACACACCTAGTGTTATTTGACACCTTTTAAGACTTTCTCTACCCTTATGGTCTGGTGGACTGGACGGAGAACTCTTTGGATATACGTCCAGTCCTTCTTTGTCAAGCTTGACTTGTACCTTGTTGTCGGACCAAGGTTTATCCTTTTCCTCATGCAGTTCCGACATATAACAGTGGGACGAATAAATTGAAGATACGTCTCATGTAGTACTCTTTACGACCCGACCTTCTTCGTCTTCGACTTTAGTTCTAACGTCCCTCTTTAGAGTTATTGGAGTCTATACGTCTACTGTGGTGGGAAAACCGTCTTTCACTTCTCCTTGATTTTTCGGAGAATTACTTTCACTTTCTCCTCTCACTTTTTCAACCGAATTTTGAGTTATAAGTCTTTTGCTTCTAGTACCGTAGGCCAGGGTAGTGAAGTACCCTTTATCTACCCCTTTGTCACCTTTGTCACAGTCTGAAATAAAAAGACCCGAAGTTTTAGTGACGTCTACCACTCACGTCGGTACGTTAATTTTCTTCGAATGAGGAACCTGAAGGGACCACCGAGTCTGCCATTTCACAGACGGATGTTACACCCTCTGGGCCCAAGCTAGGGACCCAGCCCTTCTAGGGGACCTCTTCCTTTACCGTTGGTGAGGTCATGAAAACGGACCTCTTAGGGTACCTACCTCCTAGGACCAACCGATATCAGGTACCCCAGTGGTTCTCAGCCTGTGCTGACTCACTAAAGTGAAAGAAAAGAAATGAGGAACCTTCCTTTCAATACTGGTTAGATCTGTCGTAAAAGTTTTCGTCTCTGTAATGAAATGGTTGTTTCCAGGTAGATCAGTTCCGATACCAAAAAGGTCATCAGTACATACCTACACTCTCAACCTGACACTTCTTTCGACTCGCGGTTTCTTAGCTATGAAAACTTCACACCACAACCTCTTCTGAGAACTCTCAGGGAACCTGACGTTCCTCTAGGTTGGTCAGGTAAGATTTCTAGTTAGGACTCACAAGAAACCTTCCTTACTACGATTTCGACTTTGAGGTCATGAAACCGGTGGAGTATACTTCTCAACTGAGTAACCTTTTCTGACTACGACCCTCCCTAACCCCCGTTATCTCCTACTCTACCGACCTACCGTAGTGGCTGAGTTACCTACACTCAAACTCACTTTAGGCCCTCAACCACTACCTGTCCCTCCGGACCGTACGACGTTAAGTATCCCAGTGTTTCTCAGCCTGTGCTGACTCACTGACTTGACTTGACTCTATTACAATAAAAAGTTCGTTCTACCAAAAAGGAAAGGACATGATCCTTCACTCTAGTTTGACCCGACCGAACTCCGACATAATGTCCGACCATTTTAAATCGATGACCAAGTAACTTTAAATATACCACATAACAGTTCCCAAGAGTTGTCACTAGGAGACCTTGAAAAGGGGACGAAAACTCTCTTAAAACAGAATTAAGAAATAATAGTATGGTACCTGTTGAAATGATAAACCCTCTATAGAATGATCTATTTAGTTGACCTACTGGTTCCGGGGTATTCACATGTTAAAACAGGGAGTTCTGAACACTTCAAGGGGTTTTATATCGATCTTCAAGTCGGAGGGAGAAGGACCCCTGTCCTTACTTACGAACCGGAGACTGATACGAGTCTAATAGTTTACAGGACCCATTTCTCAGACCTTCCATCGGGACACGGTTGTTTGTGTGTGAAGTGAACGGGTCCCCGTTTCTCTCTTACAAGAAAAATTGGAGCGTGAGCAAATCTTCTAAACTTAAAATCTTTTTATTGGAAAATTGAACGATAACAAAACTAAAAACTTTTCTTTCTTCAACCTTAGGACAACGTACACCAAAATGATAGAGGGTGTATGGGAACAGAACTCTCAGATTTGACGTTCATTCCTCTGTTTTAAGTGTCATAGAACAATACGGAAAAAAAAAAAAATTACATTTACCACATGACCAGTTGGTTTTATAACTCCTAAGACCTTGTTGACCAACAGAAAGGAACGTCCTGTTAAAGACCCCTTACGTTTATTAATCGACAACACCATCCCTCCTAAGAGTATCGTTGAAACGATAATTTTTCCCCCAACGTCAGTGGGTCAGCACAGGTTGAGAAACGTTAGGGTATCTGACGTCGTGTGGTCCGGAGAAACTTGGAGTGGTAGAGGATTTCAAACGGGTTCAAGTACAGGTAACGTAACCACTACGGTAGGTCGGCAGAGTAGGAGACTACGGGAGAAGAAGACGGGACAGAAATGGTGGTAGTCCCTGAAAAGGTTACTTTTCCCTCATAATACACTATTTCATATCCCTTGTAATTCCTCTCCGGGCTTAATGATCTTAGACGAACGTTCCGTCCTCTGGACCAAACATAGTGACCCAGTCCTTCTAGGGAACCTCTTCCCTTACCGATGGGTGAGGTCATAAGAACGGACCTCTTAAGGTACCTGTCTCCTCGGACCACCCGATGTACCCTAGAGTTTCTTAGTCTATACTGACTCACTAATTGAATATATGTTCGGATTTTCACTCCATCACAATTGTATGATAGTTTACAATATATTAAAACACTGGTTCAAAAAAAAATCAATTCGTAAACCAATACCCAAAATAGAAATTTCTGAAAATCTTATAAAGAAGATTTCTTTTTATTTAGATGATAACAGACGGTTTCTCAACGACAGACACGGGTAAATGTACCATTATTTAGTTTCCATAGATAATAGTAGACAAATAGTTATAGTAGATAATTGATGAGTTGATAATCGAAGAATGGGTACAGATTATAAATATATATACCAATACGAAAACCAATAATCAGCACACCCACTAATATTTATAATATTCACGTAGGACTCTCCTGTCATGTGGTTTCTCTGTCTTACATTTCTTTTTTTTAGTACATAGAAACAGTAATCTCCTCTATAAAGTCAACAATGTAATGATGATGGATTGTTGTTGTTTTTTATTCAATAGGCATCTTACTTCGAACTACGATTTTTCTCTTCCTTTTTATCAGTATTAAGTTATCGTAAATGTTAGTCCAAAGTTTATTGACAGTTTTCAAAGGAAGTTTACGATTATTTATTCAATCAATAAGAAAAGAGTATAGTTCCCTGACACGAGATACTGTGTGTCATTTACGAGACATTTTCTCTCAAGTGTATGGAAATCCTATACGGGCCGACATTCGTTTTACCCTTTTCTTCCTTATTCTCTACTTCGTAAACGATTTCAATAGTAAGTGAACTTCGAAGAAACATAGGACCCGAGACTCTTAAAATAGTTGTCTCACTCACTTTTGTCTTCGGGTGACCTCGGGATCTCTTGTACGGAGCCCCTTGACGGACTGGACCCCGTAATCCCCGACTAACTCTTCCAGATCACGTTAAAGATATCGAACACGAAGACCTTAGATATCTAAGACTAACCCCCCTTTTTTTTCGTTTATCGGTGGTGATGATGGTGACTGTACAGAAAGATTTGTGAAACACTAGAAACTTACACAAGGACCAGGAGAAGATCCACGAGGATTAACCCGGGTTAAGTATCAGTTGGAAGAATCACCACATGAAGTTTTTGTCCCAACGACGTTTCATTATATCTGTCTTTTCTCAATTTATGGTATTTTCACATCGAGTTACTTACAGGTGCTTGACTTAAGAGGAGAATATTGACACTAAGTCTAGTTCGTTGTGTTGTAATGGCCTTGAGGTAGTAAGAAGGACATGGGAGACGTACAGTGATGGTGATTCCCATAGGGATCGGAGTTAAAATTGTGGTAGCTAATTAGGACGGAAAACACAAATTACATCTTAGTGTATAAGACACGAGAAAACATGGACCGAAGAAAACAAGTCGAAACACAACCATACAAGTAGGTAAAACGACGTATATCAACATCTAAAAAAAGTGAATTATAACGTCATAAGGTAATACACGTACACGATGTTAAGTGAATAAGAACTTTACCATTATAAACTCCTTGGTATTGCCTTGAGACGACGGGTTTATATGAAAAGGAGTATTGAGAAGTAGGACTAACTGTAAGGAATGACTTTTTACAGAAAATCGTGTTACGTAGTTGACGTTTAAGTAATTACCCCGGATAAACAAGGACACACTCGACCAAAGGTGGGGAAGGAGTCGAGAGGAGATAACGGTGAAGACGGAGACGATATCAACGTGATTTGATGAAAGATGATGAAAAAAAAGGAGACACGCAAAGTAAAACCTATGAAAGATAACGATCCAGAAGTTCAAGTAAGAAAAAAAGACATCACAGATTAGACACCAACAAGAGTATGTGACTAATAAAAAAAATTAGATTCATCACATAGAACGGACCTTTTAGGGTACCTACCTCCTCGGACCATCCGACGTCAGGTACCCCAGCGATTCTCAACCTGTACTGACTCGCTAAAGTGAAACTGAAAAGTGAAAGTACGTAACCTCTTCCTTTACCGTTGGGTGAGGTCACAAGAACGGACCTCTTAGGGTCCCTACCCCCTCGGACCACCCGAAGGCAGATACCCCAGCGTGTCTCAGCCTGTACTGACGTCACTGAATCGTCGTCGTCGTCGTCGTCGTCGTCACATAAAAAGTAGAGATCCTCAAGTAATAAAAAATTTAGAAAATAAAGAGGGGAGTAGGATCAATCTGACAGGAGGTGGAAGATCTTGTATGTCGTATGTAAATATTATCGAGAAATTTTCAGAAACAAATTAAAATATTAGACACAATAAAGAGAACATAAAGACAATGGGTGAACAGAGACAAATACCCAGTATCCAACGGTCCTGTAACACTTTATATGTAACAACCCACCACAAAGAATTATGGAAATAACGGATCCTGAAACAAGATCTTACATTGACTCAAACTAGGAAAACAACCGAAACGATCCTTCCTGTTTTCACGCCATCAGTTCTCAAAGAAATCACAACGACGACTCCGTCAGGGGAAGACTCCTGACATGTACTACGGGACACACTCCTTCAGAGTAGTGAGACGACCACTTATGTACTTAAGGGAGGAGACATACTTGAGGTTACTGATATAGTGAATCAAGACAGACCACTAAGACAGAGATCAGAGTCATCAAACGGGTATGTACACACACACGAACCAACGAATCAGTACAGACTGAGAAACTCTAGGGTACCTGACATCGGACGGTCTGAGGAGACAAGTACCCTAAGGAATCCGTTCTTATGACCTCACTCATCGGTAAGAGTAACGGTCCCATAGAAGGGTTGGGTCCTTAACTTGGGGGACGTAAAGTCCGTCTAAGAAACGGTAGACTCGGTGGTCCCTTCGGGAATGAGTAAGTATACACGTTAATTTATGAGTCCCCTGGGTTTCTTCAAGAGGTCTCAAGACAAACAGACACGTTGAAGGACGAGATGTCTCGAGACAAAGTGTTAAAGATCGGTGTATAAGGTCTTCAGATAAAGCGAAGGAGTTGAGTTCCTCTGACTACACTAGTTGAACCGAACGGGATGATCCACGTACTACACTTTTCAGAGAGGTCCGTCACTGTTCAATCCAGTGAGTATCCCGACTGTGGTAGAGTGAACAAAGGAAAGAGAACCCCAGTGATAATTGCACTTACACTTCTTGCACTTCAGCGAGTCAGCACAGGCTGAGAAGCACTGGGGTACCTGACATCGGATGGTCCTAGGAGACAGGTACCCTAAAGGTCCGATATCATGGTCTCACCTAACGGTAAAGGAAGAGGTTCCCTAGAAGGGTTGGGTCCCTAGCTTCGGCCCAGAGGGCGTAGCATCTGTCTACGAAATGAGAGACTCGGTATTCACGACAAATAAAGGATTATTGATTTTTAATAACAAAACATATAAAAGATGATAAAGTAATTCAGGAATAATGAAGTAATACCGACCTTCGTCTTCAGTGGTGAGACTTGATGAAACCAAATAATCGTTTAGAAAGAACAGTATAAAGATTCTAACTCTATATGACAAGAAACAAGGAAAGTAGAGTAAAAGGAACCGAGTGGATTAAGAGTGATTAAAAATACCAGATTAAATTATTATTATCGAATGTAAATAACTCTTGAGAGATATACGGTCGATAACAATCGTAAACACGTTACAAAGTAAATTAGAAGTTTTGTTAAAATACTAAAATCACGACAACAGTAATAGAAGTAAAATGGCTCTCCTTTATTTCTAGTTTCTACGTCTCAGTGAACAACCTCCAAGGTATTGATTATCCACCGTTCAGATTAAACTTGAGTTCACCAGACCGAAATCAGGACTACCACGTACTATTGAAGAGTCAATAGTCAATAAGACCTTACTAACACAACTATGATTTTGAGACACAATAAGACAAAACAATTAATACAAAGGTATTGTGGATGACAAAGTGGTTTAATTTGAACAGGAAGGTATAAATTTGGTGGACGAATGAAGAGACGTAGGAGGTAAGTTGAAGTACAAGCCACCCGGCCTCACCCCGACCCGTCTCTGATATAACAGAACTATTGGTAGTGAAGTCATCGTTGGTCCTGTACTTTCTGTTAGTTATTTACAAATAACTTACCTACTTATTTTATTATAGAACTACTCTACTGTGTCACTAAAAATATTTCCAGAAATAATCTTTTACTCAAAATGTAAATAAAGGATATAAAGGTTCTCTTTCTCAGTGTCTTTTTTTTAAATAAAATCTGTACACTTCTCCAATCCTCTCCAGACATGTAACTGTAGAACGGGGAACTTACACTCGGATGAAAATATAGTCTCGTCCCCGAGTTTTTGGATTCTCCTTCTTTTACCCCTCCCCGAACTCCTCTCCTGTCTATCTTTGTTTTCCCTTATCCCTCAACAACTTATCTGTTGTAAAACAGTAAAACGGATCCCGACCGGACGAATGACTTTTCTCAGTAAATAGTGTAGGACAAGTTTTTAGGTCCTAGAGACTTGCTACCTTCAGTAAAACGAATAACCCGTGTCTATCTATCGATAAGATAGTCAGGTTTATTTAATGAATCAGTTATTTCAACACAAAATCACTGTATTTTAACCATAAGAAAACTCTTACGAACTAGAAGAAAGGATACTATATTTTCTTGTGTCTTACTCACTTGTGTCAGTTTGGACTTTCACCGAGACAAAGTATATAATCCGACAAATCTACTACCAACAATAGTAAAGAAAGAAGAAGAATGGGTCGGATGTGGTCTCATTCCCTTAGTGATTCTCATAATGAAAAAGGTTGGATTCGTAGGAAACATATACACCAAGAGGGGAAATCAACTGTTTTTTCGAAAGAAGGTACAATAAGATAGACCAATTTCGTTGTTGTTATATCACCCTGACTTCTCCAAAAAGGTTGGATTGGAATGTAAAGACTCGGAGTTTATAGGGATATATATTTTGTTGACATAAGAAATATTTAGAACATTAAGGTAGACCTAAAAGTATAGCACGAGTTTCTATGGTATCTCACTTTGTTCCTTCCTTCTCTTCACCTCTGGTTCTTCCTTCCCGAGGTCCTGAGAGTGGAAATGTGGTTGATCGTTACGAAACGAAGAAGAGAAATTAGACACTTCCTCCTAAACGTAATTTGGTAGGAGTGAGGGAGGGGACCATGACAATATTACTTGACTGGACTTTTATTCACGTAATTCACCGGTATCTTGTATTTCCGTGATTAATCAAGTGAACCCCTAGTTTAGGTACTATTGTCTGAATAAGTACGAAAAGAGATAGGGGTTTTGATATATCTACTTTCGTTTCCCCCTTTTGTTTAGATAGTGTATATACTGTTAGAAATTCTTGTTTGTGAAATTTAAAGTTTATACTAGACCAACTAAGACAGTGTCCCTTTCTTAGAATAGTCATCAATTCTTATTCATTATTAACTCAGGCCTGGGTAACGTTTATTATAAAGTATCGGTTTCTTTACGTTTATCGGTTATTTGTACTCTTTCCCAATCGGAGAGACTACTAGTTTTCTTAAATATACTTATAATGTTATGTGATAAAATCTGAAAATTTAACTGTTTACAAAATTTTTAATATACAGTACTACTACCCTCCTCCGACTTTAGGAAAGAAGTATGTGACAACCTCCGTCATGTGTAGTCATTTATTAAAGACCTCTCGGTAAACCGTAATACGTTTTCGGAGTTCGTATAAGAACATGAAACTGATTGTCGAAGATAAAGGTCTTAGTAGGATTCCTGTATTAGTAGGAGTCCTATATTAGTGTCCACACCGTTTCCCTAATGAGTTCAAAATAAAAGTACCACATATCTTGAATTCGAGAAAATGAAATATTCCTTCTTTCTCTACGTCCAAATCGGGGTCCAGAATACCCAAACAACATTTCGATGTTCCCAATCGTTCCTTTTGTCTTTCAGAACGGGTCGGTCTGACGTCCTCTCACTGGACAAATCCTAAATCTCACTTCCCCCTCCCCTCGGGAAGTACTATACAACTGTAAGGAGATTGTCGTGGTAGAACAGGGTAGGTTAAGTGAAATCAATTCAACGAGACAGAAATAAATTACGACCAATACTGAGACCGGACTTAGAAATAAAAGAGTGACGGAGTACTGTCGACGAGGATCTATGACGAACAACAAAAGACAACTATAAAACCATAGACGTAAGTGTTCCTGTGAGGAGACAAATACCCTAAAGGGTCCGTTTTTATGACCTCACCCTACAGTAAAGGATGGGGTCCCCTAGAAGGACTGAGCCTCTACCTTGAACCCAGAGAACACAGAGGACGTAATCGTCTACCTAAGAAATAGTGACGTGATGGACCCTTCGGGTAATGACAAACAGACCATGGGTCATGATAAGGTTTGTCCGGATTAAAGGTCTCTCCCGGTGTATCAAAACAAAGATAACTTACCTAACACTCGAACGGACCAGGAACCTCCTTTTGGATAAGGATAGGATTTACGTCATAACGACCCTTTTCGGGTTTACTCTTTATTACATGAATAGGGGTTTGTCCCTATAACTGTGTATATGATATGAGTATTTCATATTATAATACGTTGATACTGTGTGTAAAACTACTGTAACACTAATTCCCTTGTAAAACTCCCCCGAGGTTTTAGTGACGTCTACCACTAACGTCGTTACTTTAATTTTCTGTGAATGAGGAACTTTCCTGTCAATACTTGTTGGATCTGTCGTATAATTTTTCGTCTCTGTAATGAAACGGTTGTTTCCAGGTAGATCGGTTCCGATACCAAAAAGGTAATCAGTACATACCTATACTCTCAACCTGACATTTCTTTCGATTCGCGGTTTCTTAACTACGAAAACGTGACACCACAACCTCTTCTGAGAACTCTCAGGGAACCTGACGTTCCTCTACGTTGGTCAGGTAGGATTTCCCCTAGTCAGGACCCACAAGAAACCTTCCAGACTACAATTTCGACTTTGAGGTTATGAAACCGGTGGACTACGTTTCTCAACTGAGTAAACTTTTCTGGGACTACGACCCTTTCTAACTCCCGTCCTCTTCCCCTACTGTCTCCTACTCTACCAACCTACCGTAGTGGCTGAGTTACCTGTACTCAAACCCATCTGAGTCCCTCAACCACTACCTGTCCCTCCGGACCGTACGACACCAGGTACGTCAGCGTCTCAACCTGTGCTGACTCACTGACTTGACTTGACTAAAAGGAAAAATACACAAACAAAAGGTCTGAAGTAAAATCAGACAAAATGAAAAAATTAGTACTACGTCAATTATCTTCGTCGACTAAACTTTTTATATTTCAGTTTACTTTCTTTAAATACAAACCAAAAGGGTATTCTGTCTAAAAGAGTACTAAAGAGGGAGGACGAATATAAATGTGTCCGTCCTCGACTCTCAGTAATTGAATGGGTCGTCTAATTTAGGGAATCCTTTCACTGACGTGTAAGTCTCAAAAAGACACAATGATATCCCAGGAAAAGAGGTTTTACAACGTTCTTCGAAGAGAGTAAAAAGTAGGTAAGGGTCTGTTGGGTGAAACAGAAAAAAGTTGTTTTACTGGTTACTGATTGGTATCACTGTTGTTTACAAATAGATAAACAGGGAATCTCCTCATCATGTAAACGGTAAAAGGTGTCTAGAAGAGGTACGAAAAGTGTTTCCGTTTTTTATTCGTTGTCGTATTCGAATTCTCGATCGATACCGAGACCCCCTGGTGAGTATAAACTTCAAGGTGTTATTTTTCTACAAGATGAATAAATACATGTAGTCTGTGTTGAGGGGACTATCTACCACCCGAAAACCCTGGATACTTGTCGTAAACTGTAAAGAAATGTATCTGAGTCGTTGATCATGTACGTTTCTGAAATCTTTAGTATACTAGAAGAAGAGACCGTGAACTCCTTTGACTTCGGATATCACTTATTCACTAAAAGAGTTCTAGTTTGTTAAATTACCCTTTTGACTGTGACCTTGGTTCCAAAGGACAACAAGTGAATATACCCCTTCTTCTTTTTTTTTTTAAGCTTGTAAAACTAAATCTCTTCGGTAGAAAAGGTTTTACTTTGGTACGTCTTAGTTTTATACTACTTTTCCCCTTCGTTATATTATCGATCATCTCGGACCAATCAAAGACCCTCTTCGACAACAGTTCTATCCTACTTTACACGCTCAATAAATGACCCTCTTTATGGACACTACCATTTCTCCTCCCTCATCTCTACTCTCGGAAGTCTAGTGTTACGTCCAGTCTGGACACTCCCTCTTTTCCCTTTTTGTCGTCCTTAGAGTCTGACGTCATGTTAAGGTCCCTTAAAAGTCGATCCGACAATCTCTCATGACTTCAGTTTATGTAGGTCATTTCGTCGTGGGGGGGTTGGGGGCGGAAAAAGTACCCTTACCGAAAGTAATCATAGGAACGACACAAATCAGTAACCCCGTCGAAAGACTACGGACCTGTAACCACGTTTGAGTCACCTAGGCCTTCAATTGTCGAACCCGACAGTCAGTTAATGTGTAGGACGTCCTGTTTTAGACCTACCCTGTAAAAGTACCGATGGTGTGATTGACCCCTGAATGAAACACGGTCTGTAACACTAATTTATAAATATACGTAATAGAACAAAGTATGAGTTTCGTTCAAATACCGTACCTATAACAATAAAGATGAAATGTTCACTTCCAATTACGTTTGGGATGGACAAAAAACTTTACAGAAGATTAAAAAACGGATACTCGATGAAAAATATGATCCTATGAACAAGTACTTTGACAAAGAACTAGAAACGAACTTTTGGTGGAAAATATGGTCATTATAGACGGTACCGAGCCTAGGGTACACGAGGAGAAAATTTATGGAATAATGTTGTCTACGTTACACCTTTCACACAATTAATGAGTCAACACAGGATGAGAAACATTGGGGTGTCTGTCATCGGACGGTCCTAGGAGACAGGTACCGTAAAAGGTCCGTTCTTATGACCTCACCCAACGGTAAGAGAAAAGGTCCCCTAGAAGGACTGGGTCCCTAACTTGGACCCAGAGGACTTAACGTCTGTCTAAGTGATGGTAGACTCGGTGACCGTAAAGAATTAAGACGTGACATTTAAGTAGTAAGTAAAATGTAATTCTGTAAACGATAATAGTTAACCTTACTGAGACAATGGATTTCTGATCTATTTAAAATAGGAACCTGACAAAGAACAACCCCAAGACTAGGAGTTGTATACTTATAATATCGTGTTGTTACTTCCACTCAGTTCCCGTTCGTTCCATAAGTCCACATACATTCACTATCACGACAAGTGGAATTTAATGTGTCACGATATACAGTTAATATAAAGTCATTTTGACTCTCTTTTTTCTATGTTACTTTTTATTTACACACTTTACAAAGTTTAAAACATGTCTTCGTTTTATCGTAAACGTTTTACATGGATTCATTGGCTCTCATTTCGTCGAGTCCGTTATTCGGCCCGTCAGGTCCTTCCTGAGGTCCAGTACAGTGTACAGTATTTAAGGTCAAAAAAATTCCTTCACCAAGTGACTTCTATTAAATCAGAGACTTCATCCGTCGCGATGTCTGGATGTCCTACCCCATCAAACTACCTTCCATCCCCCTTTTGACGTTATTTTAATTTCCTGTCCTAAAATGAAGAAATTTTATGAACTAAAAAATTTGAACACACAAAATGTTGAACACCCTAGGACATCTAAAAGTTTAAAAGGATGACCAGTCACAAAAACAAAACAAAGTCAAAAATTTTTATTTGTAATAATTGGTTAAGTCAAGAGAGAAAAGAATGAAAATTCACAACGAGTGTTTCTTTTTGGTAAACCCCGACCATCACCGAAATCGTTGGATGACTATATCTCAGGAGACAATATATAAAAAAAGAAAATTTTTTTGCAATAACGTAATATCAACGAAATGTTATAACCCAATAAAACACAACATGTCGTTTTACTTAGTCGGGATGCATCCGTATATTGGGGAGAAAAAACGTAAAGGAAGAGTGAATCCAGTAGTGTCTCGTAATTCATCTCAAAGAATACGATGTATAACCCAAGGAAAACGTTGGCTCCTCTCCTTTCCGATCAACCATATTTCCCATCTTTCTCTTAACAATCATTGTAAAAATGGATGTAGGGTGGTGGGAGTCTTTGTACACCAAGTATCATAAAGAAAAATCGTCTCGAGATTCAACTTTTTAAACCAAGTATCAGAGGATCGGAGTTAGGATTTCTTCAAGAGTATTGATATTATCCAACGTACAAGTATACTTTTCTGCTTTACTCTAAATTTTTCGTTTAGTTTGTAATAAAACTATATTTTAACGTGTAGTATATTTTAAAAAACAGTCGAGATTTTACGATACTAACAAAAGAAATAAGAATCGAAACACTGTGCACCAACCGCACACTTGTTTGTAATTGGGTGTTGGAAGGATATTTCTGGTCATGACTAAAATCAGACATAAACTCCTGTGTCTTTGATCGTGAAAACTAAGTCTCCCAACTCTTCTTCCTGCTAAAATTTCTTTCGAAGAAAATTTATATTTAGGATAAAATTTATCAACTCAGTACACTTAAAGAGGGGGGGTAGGGGGGCGGGTCATACCGTACGGTACACCGTGAAGGGACTGGTCCCTAGTTTGGACACGAGAAACGTCAATTTCGTACCTCAGTTGGTGACCTGGTAGGTCTTTTCACGTCAGTACACTTAGACATACAATTATAACTACAGTGCCAACCTACAAATGACGGAAAGTCAAATTTTCTGAGATTTTACAACGAAACACTATTTAAGTTTGAATTTACTGATCTCCCTCACTGAAAGACATATTAATCGTACTATTATATTAGCCCAGGATAGAGAACTATAAAAATACTCTAATAGTCAGAATATTAGTAAATGTCTCGAGTACGTGACAACTATCATATAGACGTTACACGTAAGCTATAAACTCTTGAAGAAAACTTTTCTCTCAACAAAGAGGAAAGACGTCTTTAGGTTGTCTCAAAATGATTACTGAACTAGTTCGTAGGGTTCTTTGAGATTGTTATCCCGTGTATAAGGGTTACTACTTTTAACGTGAGTTAAATTTATGTTCTACTTATAATTATCCTACGAAACAAGGGAAAGTTTACTGAAGGGATAAAATGAGAGAAAGAACCCAGTCACCAGAAATTCGACTCAAGACTTATCAAACATGTTGGAATAGAAAATATCTTAATACGTATTTTAGGTATGTATAGGATACTCTGAGAGATCTTATTTGATATAATTAAGAACATGAGACTAATTAAGAACATAAACGACTTTACAAGAAGGAGAACGATACGCCGTACGTAAGTTAATACCCTTTACCCTTACGAAATTTTATGGTGTAAGACCGTACTTCACAAAACTTTTAGAAACCCCCTGTAATCAAACGGAAATTATTGTTCAGGTTTTAGCACGGATGACCCGGAAAGGTGACCTTTGTTTCTAACATATAACGATATTTTTTTGTCAGTAGACCGACTACAGACAGTTTACCTCTTATCGAGGTGTCGTGTCCTCTCTTCTCGTCTTCCTCGTCCTCTTTTTATCCGTAAGTTTCCACTCTTGGTGGAAAAAAAGGGACCTTCTATGTGTAAAAAAAATTTGTTGTTCTTCTTTCGTGAAATAAAAAGTCAGGGAGAGAGGGGTCCGAAATGTTTTGGATCTACGAGACAACAGTTCAACCTTTTAATCTCGATACTAATGGAAATTTTTCAAAATGAACAGTCTTAAAGAAGAGTCGTACATTTTGTGGAGAAACATCACAGAGTGAGGTGATAAAGTGAAGACATTCTGTATGGTACCTCTTGTGGAACAGGTTTTTTCAGTCATAGTTACGAAAAGGATGGTCCGGTTAACTAAGATCCTTGAAAGATGAAATAAAAGGTGACCCGTTTAGAAACGATGAAAAAACCTCCTACTGTTTACATTAAATTAAGACTTTATATGTTTTTTTGTTTTTTGTTTCGTTTTGAGTGGTTTTGTTTTGTCTCTTATATACCTAACCCCTAACCAAGATGTTTTATTTACCTTTAAATCACCCATGTTCACGGACCATTATACAAATTCCCGTATGGTTATTTTATGTCTCTTTATTTTATGTCTTTTATTTTTTATACCTTTATTTATGTCTTTATTTTATGTTTCTTTGTAGAAAGTTCTACTTCTCGACTATTTTTTACTTTTTACTGTTACTTATATCATCAAAAGTATCTTGTTTTCTTTTCATATGTTTTATTCATTCCGGTCATTTCTTAGACGGACGTAACGTTCTCTGGACCTAAACTAAGGACCCAACCCTTCTAGGGGACCTCTTCCCTTACCGATGGGTGAGGTCATAAGAACGGACCTCTTAAGGTGCCTGTCTCCTCGGACCGTCCGATGTGGGTTACCCCAACGTTTCTAGTCTGTACTGACTTGTTGACTGTGAAAATGAAAATAGATAAGTCACCGAGGGTCATAGAGATATCGAATTTTCAAAGGAGTAAATAATCACGATGTTGTTTAGGTTGAAGGGTATTTTAAGTAGGAGACATAAAGTGAGTAACAATTTTATACTAAAGTCTTTATATCAGACAATCTTTCTGAAACTTTTGACCTTATGCTACATTCCGAAATCAAATTCAGTACTAAGACGGAGAATGACTGACACACAGGAACCTGGTCACCAAATGACAATTTACAGATTGTTGTCTGAAATGTCCCCTTTTCTTTCGAACGTCACACTAAAGGAACCACATATATCAGGATGGTACAGGTTAAAGTTCAATCATTGTCCTACAGGACTTACATCTCACCTTCTCTTCTCATCTGTCACCCAAAAGGGTTGGACCATCCTTAACCGAAGTAGTGTAATGACGGAACTTGTTTACATAGTAACAAGACTTAAAAGAGAAGACATTTTAACTTAATTACTACAAGTAGAGTGTGTTTATCAACTTTCTTAATTTACTTGTTTTTATAATTACGGAATCAAATAGTCTCTTCACATATTAGTCTCTAACCATCGAATCACACTTCCTACTTCTAAATCGAAGCCCTGGTCCCAGGTCCGAACTAGTAAGTTCTCGAAAACATCGTCTCAAAATAATTTCATATTTTTCCCTGTCTCTTTCGAAGACTGTGTCTGTAGTCTTCCCCCTGTCTCTCACGGGGGGCAGTAATCACAATCGTTCCCTCAATACATGAAAAATTAATCAATAATGTTATTTAGTTTTCTTACAGAGTTCCAACATTTTTAAAATGGTCTAAGTGGGGGTGTTAAACGTAAAATCCTATCGTCCTAATCTTAAATTATCTTTCTAGGATGGTCTGGGTGAGGGTATTACATGTAAAATTCTATGGTCCTAATCAGTCTTCCAAAAGTCCTTCTTCTTTGACAGGAGTTCGTCCTATGTAACAACAATGTATTAGGGATCATGTCTCAAATTTGACTCAACAAACGACACATTAGTAGTCGAAGTCTGAAGTCCTTTTTTTTGTTTTGTTTTGGGCAAAATACACTGATTCTGATTCTTTACATGTCTTTTTTTTTTTTTTTTAACAGGAAAAGAGGAGGAACTCTTAAGGTCTGGGCATAGAGGAGGAGTTCTTGGGGTCTAGGGCGATAGGAGGACCCCCTGGGACCTGAAGAATAGTTGGACGGATCCTTAACTGAGAGAGTTCTAGTAACTTTCGGGTAAATTTAAAGATAAGTTGGAAAATCAGTACGGGTCTATCTCTTCCCTATACGTAGTGTGGATCCTTATGTATTTTGATCCCTCTGATCAACTGTCTCACCTTCCATCTAACACTTAATTTTTTTACAAAACTTTCTGAACTCATAACCGATGTATCGTTATCTTTTAAATGTCCATCGTAGATGTAGATACGTTCGTTGTTGTTGTTGTTGTTGTTGTGCTCGTAAGTTGTCCACTTCTTCTCTTATAAAATTTCTGTCCGAATCCATAAAACCTTCTGTTAATAGAAGTAAATATGTTAACTATACCACAATAGTTTACATACCTACACTCTCACCCTGGTATTTCTTCCGACTTGTGGTTTCTTAACTATCGAAACTCGACACCATAACCTCTTCTGAGAACTCTCAGGTAACCTGATGTTCCTCTAGTTTAGTCAGTTAGGATTCTCTTTAGTTAGGACTTATAAGTAATCTCCCTAGCTATGACTTCGACTTCGAGGTTATGAAACTGGTGGACTACACTTCTCGACTCAGTAATTTTTAGATAAGTAAGTAAAGGGACTACAACCCTTTCTAACTTCCGTCCTCTTCTTCCCCTGTTGTCTCTTACTCTACCAACCTACCGTAGAGACTGAGTTACCTGTACTCAAACTCGTTCGAGGTCCTTTACCACTTCCTGTCAGGTAACCCAGTGTTTCTGACCGTCTGACGTCAGGTACCCCAGCGTTTCTCAGTCTGTGTTGACTTGTTCACTTGTTGTTGTTTCGAATGTTTAAGTCCGATGTAACTCCGTTCAATTAAGTTAATTCTTTTATTCTTAAAGAGAGGTTAATTACCACCGGTCAGGTGTATATCTTTTAAACGGAAACAAAGATTCACGACTTGTAATTCTTATTATGACTTTGTACGTCGGGTATTATTCATCTAACTGGTCTAAGTATGTTCTGAATTTTTATATATAATTAACTTCCTTAACGTCTACAGATCGAACCTATTTACTCACCCGAAGGGACCACTGAATCTAACATTTCTTAGACAGACGTTACGGCCTCTGGGTCTAAGCTAGGGGACCTCTTCCCTTACCGATTTACTTCTACGTTACTTTTACACTAACAATCGTAATTTATACATTCAAGTAGAATATATATTAAAGTTTCTGTTTTTTGTCACAACTTTTCAAAGTCTTTTTGTTTAAAATGAAGTTCTTATAAGATTCCTACTTTAATAGAAGTTACCCTTCGCTCCAAGAGGTTTTACTAACGACTGGTCTGTCGTCTTCCTACTTGTCTACACTCTTCTTACCCTAAACTCCTATTCTGATCGACATGAAATACTGTAGTTCGTGAGAAAGACAAAATTCAACAATACAAAAATTCAAAAACAAAAAGTGCTATTAACTTTTTTTATTATAAAAGACTTCAACCTCCCATCTTCTGTTGGAACTTTAAAAAGTTTTAATAAAACAGTGACATTAAAGTTTTTTACAATTTTTGGTCGTACTTTTTAGTTCTCCGATACTTACACTGGTCTTCAGTTGATGGAAAGTTATGGTTTACTTTTCGAAACAGAGACCCCTTCCATTGACGTTCCCCTCGTAATGGTACTCACTTCAAAATGTTGTAGTACACAATTGAAACTAGCAATAAGTCGATCACTGTCAACGTCACAACTTACAACAATATTTTCCTCAGTAAAAATAGACGAGTTTAACACCTGACTCTGACTCAGTAAAGTTGTGTGTGTAAGTCAAGAGACTTCTTGTTATCTACAAATAACTAGTAAAGGATTATGGAGTAATACTCCCAATAAAAATTTTACCAGTTACATACGAAAGTCAAACTCTTTTTGAACTAGACCCCTCTATAAACTGAAAATTACCTATACATCATAGGTAATGTACAACGTTTCTTTGAATGTAAAGGACAATGGTAACGAGATGAAATCGAGGTATGTTTAGGAACCGAAGAAAGGAAGAGATTTACCTACGACAGTGGTCGACCCAAAGAGTCCTACTTTGGAAACCATAAGTACTTCGTTCTTATTAAAAAAGACAATAGAAAGTTATTGTTTTGAAAGTATAATTCAGAGAAAACGAAAAACAACAACAAGTCAACGATTCAGCACAGGTTGAGAAATGCTAAGGTACTGGACATCGTGTGGTCCGAGGAGGCAGGAGAGGGTCTCAAACGAGTTTAAGTACAGATAACTCAGTTACTACGATAGATTGGAAGAGTAGGAGACGACGGGGGAGGGCCGTAATTACAGAAAAGGTTAGTCAGTGTAGTCTACAGGTTTCATAACCTCGAAGTCGATGTCGTAGTTAGGAAAGTCACTTATAAGTCCAACTAAAGGAAATCCTAACCCAGAAGGGACCACTGAGTTGTTATTTCTTAGGTGGACATCACGTCTTCTGTATCCAAACTAGGGACCCAGTCCTTCCAGGGGACCTCCTCCTTCACCATTGGGTGAGGTCATAAGAACGGTACAGGTTAGGGTACCTGTCTTCTAGGACCACCCGATGTCAGGTACCCTAGTGTTTCTTAACCTGTACTGACTCGTGAGTGGAGGAAATCCTAACTGACCAAACTCGAACGTCAGTTTCCCTGAGACTTCTCAGAAGAGGTCGTGGTGTTAAGTTTTCGTAGTTAAGAAACCCCGAATCGAAAGAAATAGTGGGTTGAGAGTGTAGGCATGTTTTGGTATCGAAACTGATACGTCTGGAAACAGTTGTTTCACTACAGAGACGAAAAATTATACGGTAGATCTAAAGAGTATCGAAAGGAAGGTTCCTTGTTCACAGAAAATTAAAGTAACGATGTCAGTGACAAGTGTCACTAAAACCTCGGGTTCTTTTATTTTAGACAGCGATGAAGGTAGAAAAGGGGAAGATACACGGTACTTCACTACCCTGGTCTATGGTACTTGAATCGAAAAACTTACAACTCAAAATTCAGTCGAAAGGTGAGAAGAGAAAGTGGAAGCAATTCTCCGAGAAATCAAGGAAAAGTGAAAAACGGTAATCTTACCACAGTAGACGTATAGACTCCAACAACTATAAAGAGGGTCGTTAGAACTAAGGAAGAACACTAAGTAGACCGGACTGTAAAGTGTACTCCATGAGACGTATATTCAATTTAGTCGTCCCACTATTATATGGTGGAACAACATGAGGAAAGGGTTAAAACTTGGTAAGTCAACAAGGTGCATTCCAGGATTAATAACGAAGAACTGGACGTATGTCCGAAGAGTCCTCTGTACATTCCACCAGATCATGAAGGAAGAGAAAAGGTGTCAAACAACACTAGGTGTGTCAGTTTCCGAAATCGTATCAGTCACTTGTCCGAGTAAACGAATTGAGTCAGAATTTAAGGCAATAACCAAAGGACTCCTTTTCTAAAACCTTTTACTGTTTCACAATTCTAAAAAAGAAACGATTAAGGAATTAGAACCACAGTCAGGTGACACGAAACGGGTTCAAGAGTTGTCGCTGGGATCCCACTGTACTTCTAAACAGATTTCGGTTACATCCGTACCAGAAGACTCCTGTCGGTGTTCAAAAATTTAAACAATACTTTCGGGACACAGGATTTAAGACCTTCAAGATTTACAGAGACTTACGAATTAGTCCTACACAAAGTCCATGAAACAAACCTCAATAACCTTTTCCAGTAGTTGTAGGAACAACCGACGAACAGAACTTACATATCATTTGGACTTTTAATTTTTTTTTATATATATATTACTAATTGGTAACCAACGAACAACAGGGGTCAAACCATGACTACTTACAGATAAACTCCCCCAAAACAATCAGGTTTATATATAATGATCTTCCAGAAAGACGAACCGGATAAATGTGACTCTTCACCGTTTGAAGACTCGTCGATCGAAAGTCGTCTTCGAATTCTAAAGAAGGAATATGGAAAAACAATCTGATCTCAAAGATTAGAGACAATGGTAATAAATTACACATCCTAGACTTCCTAGTAGTATACACTCGTGTGTTTGGACTTGGTTCACTTCATGGTTGTAGAATTTAAGATAAGAAATTTCTAAGTAACCTCCGACGGTCTAGGGAAATAGACTATTCGGTCAGAATGGACTACGCAATTCGAGGATTGAGAGGATCAAAGGATCACCCACAAAAGGTTAACGAGACCTAGAGACAAGGAACGGTCTAAGTTTCGGTGACGAGTAGTGACCACACATAAAGTAATTGGCCTTATTCAACCTCTCAACATCGATAGACCGTCATTATTGAAGTCATTTAGACAAAACAGGAAAACAGGTAACGAAAAGAGATTCTAGAAAACATAGTCACTGACATGAAAGAAAAAAAATAAAAATGTAAATAAATGAATAAACGACATAACCCGGAATCAACGACGTACGTCCTAGAAGGTAGAAAAAACGCCGTACTCCCTAGAAAGTCTCAATACCGTACACTTGAGAATCAACGTCGTACATTCCAGATCGAGGGACTGACCTTTAACTTGGGTTCGGGGGACGAAACCCTTGTACCTCAGGATCGGTGACCTGGTGGTCCTTTCAGAGGTCACTGACATGAAAGACTACTGGTCGTCGGGATGGTAGACATTATGAACGTACGTAAACGAACTTTCAGAAGTCAAAAAGGTCACCCTCAAATATAGTCGGGGTCCCAGGAAGGGGGTAAGATAAGTACGGAAACTGTCTTAGGGTCCCTACCCAAGTCGAACTAATATTCCTGAAAAATAAAGTCCTTATTTAGATCGACGTACTATTTAGAGTCTCTTACTGTATATAAACAACTTACTTACTCATCTACCTACTTACTTATTTAAGACATGAAAAATTTTTGATCGTACAAAACATCTCGTAAGAACAGAGATTGATACCAGATGTCTGGTGCACGTTTACTTAGGAATATTCACAAATGAATTTAGACAAGACCACGGGACACCTTCTGTCGGGGTTTTTACCGGGACTTACTAGGGACGGAAGACCATAAATACGAGAGCACATCAAGAGAGGGCGTAAGATAGTCCTGACTAAAATAATTTATCATATACCTTCTTCACTACTATCTAGTGAAGACTCTTGTAACTCCTGTCTTGACCCCAACAGTTCCTCCTCACCCCCACCCCCTTACCTAACCCTCAAGTCTCAATCGTCAATGTTTGATCATATATATCTGACCTAATTGTTGTTCAAAGACACATATCGTATCCCTTGATATAAGTTATAGGACCCTATTTGGTATTACCTTTTCGTATACTTTTTCTTATATATACACACACACATACACACATTGACTTAGTGTAAACGACACACGTCTTTAATTGTGTCGAAACATTTACAAGTTAAAATGAAGTTATTTTATTTAAATTTTTTTCTGGAACACCGAGGGCAGAACCGGTGAATCGGAGAGAGAACCTACTGAGTGAAACCCTTTTCAGTCTATGGTTCACCTTCTCGGGACACCTTTTCGGGTGTACCGTTCGAAAAACCTTTGTTGTTTTCTCTTGAATCTAGTAACCTAGTGTCGGTGTACTCATCCATAGAACCTTTGTCGAGGAGGTCAGGTGAGTCAAGAAGGTCACTATAATATTTTAGGGTTGACTATTAAAGTAACATTGAAGTCCTCACTAGGATTCGGTCTTTGGTGGGACAGTTCAGTGAAGGTCTAAAGACTGGAACCTTTGACACACTCTAAACAACGAAATATGACAATCCCGACCTCCACTAACAAATACGTCCGTTATCTATTGATTATGATTATGTAGTACATATGACTTAGTCTTATAGGTCTGTTTGGCAGGTCCTTTGAAATGACAATCGTTCGTATGTAGTGTTTCAGTACTATGTAAACATATAACTGTAACCTCTTGGTCCCACAATAATCACAAAAATTCAAGACTTGTTGACATCTGAAGGTAAGAAGTGATTAAGTGACGCTTTATAGGGGTTAACAAATTGTACACTTACCGACATCAAAGAAGAGTTAGGAAAGATAATGTTACGAATTTCTAAACAATTGAAAACAAACAACCAAGACGTAAAGAGTAGAGTGAAAACTCTCACTGTAAGATAACTCAACCAGGTTAAATTTGTAAACATCGAATTACACCAAAAGTCTTACTGAGGACTTTCCTACTAATGTTGATGAACGAGACATAGAAATTTAGATTGGTGGTTTTAGTTTCTTTTGAGTGAAATGACATTAATGAACCTACTTATCTTTTACGAGTCTTAAGAAAGAGAGGTCAGGTGAAAAGAAATGGTTTAGTACCCGGGGTTGAGAGATTCTAGTTTCTTCTAGAAAAGAAAAAAAAAAAAGTTTCGATCGTTCGGTAATTATAGGTAGAGACATTTCATTAGGTTTACTTATAAAGTTTTCACTGAACATATTAATCGTCTTAAAGTGTTGTCACAGTCGTAAGTAGACTCCTGACAGACATCCCCTCAGTCTCCTCGGGCCCCACCTTCGGCATCCGTCGTCACTGAGCTATCTCAACGGAAGTAAAGAGACTTAACTCCGACGAAATAAAACCTTAACTTGTACGGAAAAACAGAAATACTTCGTTCTTAATTAATCTTTGAGATTTCTCAGTGAAACATTAAGACTTGTAAAACTCTTACTCATAATAGTGGTAGTGGAACCCAAATATTGGGGGTTCCAGGATGAGATAAGGGGATCAAAAAATGAAGAAGGATCCCATAATGAGGAAGGGGAGTATAGTCAGTCCCAAGTGAGTCCTTTCGTCTTGGTTATCCTGTCATTATCTTATCCTCCAAATAATGTCCTGGGACGTGAAAGCACCTCCTATGATCTCTGTATTCGCAGGTGTTTATTACAACTTTATAGATTTTTTTTTTACTAGGTCCTCACGTGAGAACCTCGTGACCGTTCACAGTTGTTTAGTCTCGAACGTCTGTGTCGCTCTAGTGTTCCCTCTCGGTAACCTTTAGGGTGTCTTCTGACCACCGAGGAACGTGGAGGACGGAGACACTCAAGTCTCAATTCACAGACCACTACCCAGATACCAACGACTACCAGTTGTTTTTGTCTTTAATCCTTTTTTCGACCTATACTTCACTCCTCTTCCTCCTTTTCCACCTGACAATGTTATAAATACAACGACGATAAGAAAACAGAAGTCAAATAAAAACACAGTAATATAAACATGTGAGTACGAAACCTATTGTGGTAACTCACCCTTCGAGAATGAAGAAGACATGGGACAGGATTTATGTGTAACTATTAGACGTCTACCAAATCCTAATTCTAAGAGAGGATTGTACCCGTGACAAAAGACGTGAAGGAGACATCGGAGGTCACAGGTATATCTGGAGAACAGAGTGTTATGAAATAAAATCAAATAGTATCAACGTTGCTAGGACTGAAATTACCGTTATAAACAAGGACCGGATTTACCGGAAGAACCAAGTTCACTGGTATTGAAGTCATCGATCGGAATCGAGTCCAAATTATTAAGGAGATCAAAACTGAGGGACATACGGATACTCCGTCTATAATTAGAACTCTGATATGTGAACTTCCCTTTCTTCATTAAAAAACCATATACAAATCAACAATAGACTCTTTGTAATTCGAGTAAACATAAGAGTTAGAAAATAAAAAGGGCCGAAATTAAAAAATTTAAGATAGAAGAAAGTATCACCACACCGTTTTTATTTTAAGTTTAACTACGACAGGTAAATACCTTTAAAACAAGTCAGGAAAGTTTATATAAAGATACATTGATTTATGTAATCTACTCCCGGAATTTTAAATCTCGAACTTAATCATCTGTCACCAGTTTATATTGTGTAGAGGTTTCACAGTGTTGAAACGACCGTTGTCACTTCTATCCATAACGTTATTTTAATACAAAATACAAATGAGACCTGAGTGTGGGTCATCCGAGTAGACCAGTTATGGATACTAAGATAAAATTTAGACTGACATACGACCCGGTTATGTGGTGGGTAGTCTTCGTAAAACGTTTCACTTCGTCTTCATTGATTTTATTGATTAATGACTGTCCCTGAATGCTAGACAGTTCGTACTCCTATTCTTGACGTGTATATAATTTATTAGCTTAGCAATTTCGTTGGAATACTAAATCTACCAACCCCTTATGATAATAGAAAGATGTCCAACCCCTTGTTTAGGTTTTGTATAATGTCTTTCTCCCATCAACGTCACGTTTAGACCTTTCTGATATGTGTTACAGGTTCAAGAATTAGGTAAGTACGGTGGTAATAAAGTAGGTAGGTAATAAAGAAGGTAGGTAAGTAGATAAATAGGTAGGTAGTTTTCTACATGACGGGATCTTCATTACCATTTGTCACATGATTTTACACGACCAATAGGACAAACAAGAAGATATAGGTAACAAATAGGAAGAACCGTGAAAAAGTACGACGACGACGACGACGATTCAACGAAGACAACACAGACTGAGACACGCTGGGGTATCTGTAGTCGGGCGGTCCGAGGGGTTGGGGACCCTAAGAGGTCCGTTCTTATAACCTCTCCCAACGGTAAAGGAAGAGGTTGTGTACTTTCACTTTTCACTTTCACTTCAGCGAGTCAACACAGGTTGAGAAGCGCTGGGGTACCTGACGTCGGGTGGTCCGAGGAGGTAGGTACCCTAAAAGGTCCGTTCTCATAACCTCACCCCACGGTAACGGAAGCGGTAGAAGTACGATATCCTCCAGTTTTTTGTTCGCCAAACATAGTGCATACCAGAAAAGGACCTATCAGATAAAACTAAATCGACTACTTTCGAAGATCGTTCTTTATTCTACTACTTTCTCTCCTTTCGGTCACAAAGAAGGGATGACCAGGGATCAAACCACTAAATAGATACCCATATCGACATAAGAAGGTACTGATGACGAAAAAGGAGGAGGAGGTGTCAAGGTTAAAAGTTCACTACAGACAACCGAGTAACCTGAACATATCAAATCAGATCTGACACAAGAAAGTTTTAACGGTTGTAAAATTTTAACCCACTGAACTTTGGGTGTCTTTTAATCTTACGACCGAAGGGAATTTTTTGTTTTCAAGACCGTTGTATCTTCGGAGACAATGGTAGTCCACTTTTCGTCGACCACGACTAAACTTCGGTACAGAGAAGGAGACCGGACAGATGAGACAGCGGACCGGTTATGGACATCAGTCATAATCGATGACCTTAACATGTCGGTCTTATCGGTAACAAAACAAGACTGTGCCCCTTCGTCTCACTTAACCGTCTTTCCTGACACAAGTAATCTCTACCTCTTTTTACGGAAAGAAAAACCGAAGGCTAAGGGGGAAGGTTAAGTAGGTCAATATTACCTTTTACATCCAAAGTCTTAGCAATCCCTAAGTCGTATCTAATCTCCTCTTAAATGAAAACTAATAACCTTATTTCACAACCCAAACGTCCCATTTTAAAATCCTGTTTCAGTACTTACGTCTTACCACTAAAAGATGTAGTATATTTGTTTCACATTTTAAATTTGTAATTTATATAAGAAAGTCCCAATTTATTCTTAAGAAAGACCCATGACCTTTACTCTCCCATTGTCCGTCCTTCCGGTCCCCAGAGGTTTACCTCCTTTCTCGGACGTTCACAGTCTGTAAAAAAAGAGAGAATTCACCGTCCTCCTTTGTTTCATCGCTATAAAAAGGAAGAGACATGTTTAAATTTTCCTCCAAAGAGAATTTTAAGACACAACGGTACTGTGGACCAAAGTGGACTTCAATTGGTTACGGAAAAAGAATACTTCTACAAATAGAATTCGATACGATTACATGATACGTAAATGGGGTTTGAGACAGAAGTTCAGTCAAGACGGAAAACCGATTCATACAATATGAGACTATAAGGAGATTAGATACATTTATTGTGATAAACATACCACGAGACGGGAAGAAGTTCTAAGTTCAATTAGGAAAATACCGGGTTCTACTCGGTAAACCTCGGTTCTAATAGGGTTTTATGTAGGATACCCACTCCCCGGACCACGGTAAGATTCAAAACTCTGTAAGGAAAGAAAGTAATTGTCTGACGGCCACTGATATATTGTAGGTCGCTTTCTGATCGTCCCCCCGTGAGAAAGACGGGGGAAGACTACGGATACAGTCTTCGAAAGAGATAGAGGAAATATGAAATTATTTTGAAACAATGTGTTTTCGAGACTCACTAGTTCGGAGTAGAGACCGGGGCCTAACTTAAGAAGAGGAGGCTCCCGGTTCTTAGGGCCGCAGAATTAAGTTGTTGTTGGAAAGTCTTTAAACTAAGTTATAAATGTTGACACGAAGTTTGAGATTGTGAATTATCTAAGAAAAAAAAAATGTGAATTACCTAAGAATTCACGTAAAACAGGACGATCAAGGATTCGATACGTCGAAGGAGAATCAAAAAAGTATGGGTACGAAAGATATAAAAGAACGATTTACTTACCGTCTTTGTACGTATAAGAAATATTCCAATACCGTACCTAAAGTTAAAAACAAATTTTTTTTTCGTTTTTTTTAGACCTTTGACAATAAAACGTTAGTCTTCACTCTATGGTTAATGAGGTTCTATTTGAATGAGTATAAAAATGTAAATTATAAAAGGACTTTATTACATAAAGTTCTAAAAACGGTTATACAAGTAAATTTGACAAGAAATACTCTTTTTTGTTTTCATCTGGGATTCCTTTCTCATATTTTCAGCGGAGTGAAAATCGAAATGAAAATTAACAAAGAAAGGTTTCTTACATCTTAAACGGCTATAAGCTTTAAGGACATTAGAAAAGTTTACGTTTAAGTGGAAATGTAAAAAGAAGTACCTTCTAGAAAGAATTAGATAATAAATTAGATAATAAATTACTTTATTCGTAGTTTGTTATCCGGACCCATAACTAAACAAAACTAATTGTATAAGAGGAGTGATGTTGAAGAGTGACGAAAAATAAAGTCCATTTATAGATGATTACTGTGTTTACTGAGGACAGATCTATAATAGTGGGACGAATAAATCGAATATACGTCTCATGTAGTACTCTTTACGACCTGACCTTCTTTGTGTTCGACCTTAGATCTAACAGACCTCTTTATAGTTATTGGAGTCTATACGTCTACTATGGTGGGAATACCGTCTTTCACTTCTCCTTGATTTTTCGGAGAACTACTTTCACCTTCTCCTCTCACTTTTTCAACCGAATTTCGAGTTGTAAGTCTTTTGTTTCTAGTACCGTAGACCAGTGTAGTGAAGTACCCTTTATCTACCCCTTTGTCACTTTTGTCACAGTCTGAAATAAAACCCCCCAAGGTTTTAGTGACGTCTACCACTGATGTCGGTAATTTAATTTTCTGCGAATGAGGAACCTTTTTCAATACTGGTTGGATCTGTCATATAAGTTTTGGTCTCTGTAATGAAACGGGTGATTCCAGGCGGATCAGTTTCGATACCAAAAAGGTCACCAGTACATACCTACACTCTCAACCTGACACTTCTTCCGACTCGCGGCTTCTTAACTACGAAAACTTGACACCACAACCTCTTTTGAGAACCCTCAGGGAACCTGACGTTCCTCTAGGTTGGTCAGGTAAGGCTTCCTCTAGTTGGGACCCTAAAGAAACCTTCCTTACTACGATTTCGACTTCGAGGTCAGAAACCGGTGGAGTACGTTTCTCAACTGAGTAACCTTTTCTGAGACTACGACCCTCCCTAACCCCCGTCCTCCTCTTCCCCTGCTGGCTCCTACTCTACCGACCTACCGTAGTACCTGAGCTACCTGCACTCAGACTCACTTAAGACACTCTATCACTACCTGTCCCTCCGGACCGCACGACGCTNCTTACTACGATTTCGACTTCGAGGTCATGAACCGGTGGAGTACGTTTCTCAACTGAGTAACCTTTTCTGAGACTACGACCCTCCCTAACCCCCGTCCTCCTCTTCCCCTGCTGGCTCCTACTCTACCGACCTACCGTAGTACCTGAGCTACCTGCACTCAGACTCACTTGAGACACTCTATCACTACCTGTCCCTCTGGACCGCACGACGCTAAGTACCCCAACGTTTCTCAGCCTGTGCTGACTCGCTGACTTGACTTGACTTACTGTGTTTACTGAGGACAGATTGAAGACTTTAGAGTCTTGACTATCCGTTCCCTTCCTTTCACTTACCGTCCGACTCATTCGGTCTCCTTCGATTTATTAAACGGAATTCATATTATTTCTTTTTTTAAACGAAATGAGAATCGATGGAGACTTAAGAATTCTCGTTTTGTTTATACACTTGTGGTGGTACCTTTACCTTACTTTACACTACTGACCCAAGGGATGTCTTCTCAACACACTTTATTTGACATACGGGTCTCTAGGATTTTTATTCTCACTTTAACTGTATCGGTAAACCATCGAGTAACAACTACTTGGACAGATAATGTAAACAGAAAATAGTAGTAGTAATAATAAACACATTATATTGGTAGTAAATAGATAATCGTATTAAAGAACCAACCTTTTTAATTACAGTCTTCGGTCTTACGGAACGAATTAAACATGGGTTCGGTCACGGTCAGTTATAAGCGTCTTAAGGGTCACGGGACAGTTACGAGAAGTTGGGAAGAAGAGTAACTCAGAAAGAATTAACTGAGGTGACTTCGTTTAGGTTAAAGACGAAAGTCAGGAACATGTGTATACACTTCTGACGATTTAAATATGATAAAGACGAGTTAAAACACGACAGTTGAGAACTGTGTGGTCTGTCTTACTCTAGTGGCCCTAAACGAAATATAGAATAAAATTCTAGTACATTAACTTTACTAAAACACGGTAACAAAGTCCTATCATAATTTCACTATAGGATCTCCACTTTTTGTTTATGTAATAAGCTGAGGTAGTAGGTAAGAGAGACTTTGGTGGAAGAAACGAAACAGACGGACTAAACTAAATATATCCTCTATATTCACAGTTATTGAACAAAAACTACTCACGTTATGACGGTGCTTTTACCTATATCAACTTGTAGTCCGATATTTCTCCCCGTACTTTATATTAAGTCTACCCCAAGTACTGTGAGCAGGGAGTAGACTGTGTGTAAGAAAAGTAAAGGTTAAAGTGACCTTGTTCGTTTCTCTTGCCAAAGGTTAGACAGGGTGGAGTATTTTTATCTGGACACAAATTAAGAAGTCTTGGACTTTAATAGGAAACCTATAACAGTTGGTTAGTAGGTTCCTTTTGCAAGGATCGGTTTCATTATCTTTATAAGATCCATAGTTCTACCGATTTTATGATGACAACGGAACGAAAATTACTAACGTGTTTTATAACGTCTTTTCGTTTACACTATTATCACTGTATCGAAAGATGACGATGAAAAATTTAATTTAACACGGTAAAAGAATCATCATATACCGCCAAACGTTTACTTTGTAAAAAATTATCCTTCTCCGGATTAGTATCTAGGATTGTACATAAAAATTATATCATTTCCTTGACACAAACAGTTTCGGGTTTCAGAGTTAATCAACATTGGTTTCTAGAAGACATTCTCTACAATCAAAATAAATACTAATATCAAGTACTACCTAGTATCTTCAAAGTTAATTTTAGAATAAAACCGAAAGAACTAGTCGTTCAACCTAATATTTATAATATAGAGATCTTGTGTCCTCCGACTATCTTTCAATCGACGGATTTAAAGTCTGTAAAGTTGTATAAAATCATCTTCTGTAATTAATACAGTGTAGTTCGAACAATACTTATTTGATTTACAGGAATGTCTTTAATCTCTTATGAGAAGTTTTTTGAATCCGTAACTCAGTTCTTAGTAAAAATTAAGTTCAAATGACCCCCCTTTTTAATGTCGAGTAGATAAATAAAATTTTCGGATAACTTCTTTATTATCGTAAATATTAAAGAGACAGGATCCGAAACCTTTTCGACCTAGACGTAGTAGAGTACGTAAAAGATGTATGTCATCGATTAATTCCGTAAGGTTTAAACCGGGGTTTGTTATGTTAGATTATACTTTTAATAATAAACATCGAATGAGTCTTACCAATAAAATATAAAATAATTAAAAAAAAAATGTAAAAGTAAGAAGACAAGTACTCACTGAGACACCTTCGATATGTGATACCTTTCGAGATACCTGGGGTACAGACTAAGACACACTAGTTTCTCGGGGTAAATCACCACTTTATTAACTTTTTAGTGACTTTTAGTTGGTGATAGTTGTAATTCTCCCAACAGTTGATCATTAATTATAGTTAATTCGATGACGTTAACAACTACCTAAAATTTTTATATAAAATTAATCTTTGTTATATATTTAGTGTGGAAAGTCAGAAAAGTTATTCCCTAAGTTGGTAGTTATTCCCTTTGTGTCTCGTCCCTAATTATAAATGTATTTAACACAAGAGCGTATTTACATTTTCGATGACTCTCATCCTTACAAAATCTTTTCCCATAAAAGATTGTCCATAAAACCGACTAAGACAAATAGTTATCCAATTCCTAGTTGAGACCGATAACTTGTACTGGTTGACATTGACCATTTTCCACTTAAAGACAGAGGGATTCCCCCTGAGAAGTATCAATCGAAAAGGGGAACGTAAGGAGGAGGAGATTACCGTTGAAGCGACTATCTTTTGTATCAAAGAAATAGACACACGAGTCTTTGAGGAACTCGTTTACTAGTTATGGTGTCACTCCTTAGGAGGATCCGAACTTCGGATTACGTCCGTTTCTCTTACAGAATTGTCTGTTATTTCCTAATTTTATTTGTCTTTACCTCCCTTATTTCGATGACTATAAAGAGTTCGTAGATGTTACACTATCTGTGGCACAATCTTCTAAATACGGATGACGAAATAAATTAAAAGTCGTCTTAGTACCCAATTCAAAATAATCAAGTAAACTACTTACCCACTTTACTTCGAGTCTCTTCGATTTATTAAAAGAGTTCCGTTGTGTTATTCCTCAGTTTTAAATAGACTGAGGTATATATTCTTCACTTTCAGTGAGTCCGTACAGGTTGAGAAACCCTGGGGTATCTGAGACGTCAGGTACCTTAAGAGGTCCAGTCTTATGACCTTACTCATCGGTAAGGGAAGAGGTCCCCTAGAAGGGTTGGGTCCCTAGTTTGGGTCCAGAGGGTGTAACGTCCACCTAAGAAATGGTCGACTCGGTGGTTCCTTGGGGTATATGTTTTTCTTACAGGGATTTAAAAAAGGTAATATACTACGATAGTATTTTAAATATTTTTATACACAAAGAGTTTGACGACACTCCTTTTACGTTTGATCATGTAAAATATTTATATATTCTATTAGACGAAATATTCTCACCACACTTACCAAAACGACGACTTATGGAGAATATGACATGGGTAAAGGAAGTAAATAGAATCTTAAGTCACAGGAGATTCAACTGATGTAACGAAACCTTCGTAGACACGATTGCAAGTGTTAAACAAAGGTCAAAGACAGAAAACAATGGACGAGAAACTGATAAAGACGAAATAACTGATACGGTTTCGGGAACTGACACACCTAGTGTTATTTGACACCTTTTAAGACTTTCTCTACCCTTATGGTCTGGTGGACTGAACGGAGAACTCTTTGGACATACGTCCAGTCCTTCGTTATCAATCTTGACCTGTACCTTGTTGTCTTACCAAGGTTTATCGTATTCCTCATGCAGCTCCGACATATAACAGTGGGACGAATAAATTGAATATACTTCTCATGTAGTACTCTTTACGACCAGACCTACTTCGGGTTCGATTGGAGTCTATAAGTCTACTGTGGTGGGAATACCGTCTTTCACTTCTCCTTGATTTTTCGGAGAACTACTTTCACTTTCTCCTCTCACTTTCGAGTTGTAAGCCTTTTACTTCTAGTACCGTAGGCCAGGGTAGTGAAGTACCCTTTATCTATCTCTTTGTCACCTTTGTCACAGTCTGAAATAAAAAACCCCGAGGTTTTAGTGATGTCCACCACTGACGTCGGTACTTTAATTTTCTGTGAATGAGGAACCTTCTTTTCAATACTGGTTGGATCTATCGTATAAATTTTCGTCTCTATAATGAAACGGTTGTTTCCAGACAGATCTGTTCCGATACCAAAAAGGTCACCAGTACAAAATTACACTCTCAACCTGATATTTCTTTCGACTCGCTGTTTCTTAACTACGAAAACTTGACACCACAACCTCTTCTGAGAACTCTCAAGGAACCTGACGTTCCTCTACGTTGGTCAGGTAGGATTTCCTCTGGTCAGGACACACAAGTAACCTTCCTGATTACGACTTTGAGGTTATGAGACCGGTGGACTATAATTCTCAACTGAGTGACCTTTTCTGAGACTATGACCTTCCCTAACCCCCGTCCTCCTCTTCCCCTGCTGTCTCCTAAGAGGTCCGTTCTGGTGACCTCAGCCAACGGTAAAGGAAGAGGGTACATACTTTCACTTTTGACTTTCACTTCAGTGACTCAGCACAGGTTGAGAGTCGCTGGGGTACCTGACGTCGGATGGTCCGAGGAGGCAGGTACCCTAAAAGGTCCGTTCTCATGACCTCACCCCCCGGTAGTGGAAGAGACCAGTTGTTGGGGATTACCGGTGATTTTTTTTATTCTTAATCATAATAAATTATGACACTTTTTCCTAACTTTTAACTTTTGTTATGAGAATAATAGCCTAACTAAAACGGACATTTAGGGATAGAGACCGTTTAAGCTTAAATTTCAACCTAAGGAAACCACGGATAGTGGTATCTACGGTAGACATACAAGATTTTACATCGGACACATGAATTCAAATATTTGAAGCTTCAAAGTAGAATCAAAGGTTCCGTGTAATTTTAACTTTACCTTGAAAAGAGTTTTACGAAAAAAACCATAACTGTATCCTTTAGTTGTTACCAACGTATTCTCAGGGAGTTTTAACATTGAACTCAAATGACGGTGGACGTGGTTCTTTCTTTTTGAACCAACTGACTAACCAAGGACTGGATGAAAACGAAGATCGTTTACTTTGTGACGACGACGACGACGACGACGACGCAGCGAAGTCAGCACAGGTTGAGACACGTTGGGGTATCTACCGTCGGGTGGTCCGAGGGGGTAGGGACCCTAAGAGGTCCGTTTTTGTGACCTCACCCAACGGTAAAGGAAGAGGTTACGTGCTTTCACTTTTCACTTTCGTTTCAGCGAGTCAGCTCAGGTTGAGAATTGCCGGGGTACCTGACGTCGGGTGGTCCGAGGAATATATAGACAATCACTCTTATGAAGTGACTAAGGAAGATAACTTTGACGTCGATCTATTGATAGGAAACACTAAGTTCATAAACTTATTCGTCAGACTCTAACTTTTTCATAGTACACAATGTGTTTTTGTTGACATCTGTACCATAGATCCACCGGTGTTTTTTAAATTATAGTCATTCTACCGCTACAATCTTCTCACGACAGTTATGGTAAATATACAATTTACATAATAATCGTCTAACCAGATGACTTTAGAACTATACTTAAAAACACCAACGACTCTGAAAGTTTCCGGTTCAATCCCCGATACATTAATGTTTAGACAGAAAAAAATAACAAAGAAATCGAAGTATTATTTCTCACTGTAAATAATAGACCTTTATATACAAAAAATTTTACATACACAAACACACACACACATACATACTCTCTCTCTCTTGAGAAAAAAGGAGAAAGAGGAAGGATAATAAAAAAGATTGTTAGTGGAAATTTTTTCTTCCTTCCTTCATTCTACTCCTCCTTCCCCTCGTCCCTTTGTACAAATCGGAGATATTAAATATTTCCATGTGTCGATAGGTCCTTAACGTGTTAATGTATTCTGATCTTTCGTCAGTAAAACTTAAAAAAACAATATCTTCAAGAAATGAATCAGAAATTCAGAACACTGATTTTCCCTGGAAAGGGGGGTAGTAAGTAGATCTCTTGCAAAGTCTTAAGTTTGGGGGATTGGAGTACGCTTCTCAACTGAGTAACCTTTTCTGAGACTACGACCCTCCCTAACCCCTGTCCTCCTCTTCCCCTACTGTCTCCTACTCTGCCGACCTACCGTAGTGACTGAGTTACCTGTACTCAGACTCACTTGAGACCCTCAACAACTACCTGTCCCTCCGGACCGCACGACGCTAAGTACCCCAAAGTTTCTCAACCTGTGTTGACTCGCTGACTTGGCTTGACTTGGGGTTTTTACTTGTGTACAGTTAGTACTCAAAAGATTTAGTGGAAGATCTATACTTCAGTGGGTGGACGTGGATAACACTCTACAACCGGAATTTAGTGTTAACCCTGTTTTTCTCGTTTCATTTCCTGTCACTCGATCACCGGGTAATAAACGGTACGATAGTTCGGAACACCGGTACTTCTGACCCCTATCTCTTCATTATGTAAAAATTATTTGTTCTTATCAAGAAGGTACACCGTGTCCTTCACTTCTGTTTGAACCGAAGAAACAAGATCTTATCCACCCGTTTTATAAGTCAAAATACAAGATCTACATTTTTATGAAGTCAAGTCAAGTCAAGTCAACGAGTCAGCACAGGTTGAGAAACGCTGTGGTACCTGACGTCGTGCGGTCCGAAGGGACAGGTAGTGGTTGAGGACCTCAAACGAGTCTGAGTAAAGGTAACTCAGCCACTACGGTAGGTTGGTAGAGTAGAAACCAGTAGGGGAAGAGGAGAACGGAAGTCAGAAAGGGTCGTAGTCCCAGAAAAGGTTACTCAGTCGAGAAGCGTAGTTCATCGGTTTCATAACCTCAAATTCGAAGTTGTAGTCAGGAAGGTCACTTATAAGTCCTGACTAAAGGAAATCCTACCTGACCGACCTAGAGGAACGTCAGGTTCCCTGAGAGTTTTCTCAGAAAAGGTTAAGGTGTCAAGTTTTCGTAGTTAAGAAGTCGTGAGTCGAAAGAAGTGGCAGGTGTAGGTATGTACTGATGACCTTTTAGGTATCGAAACAGATCTGCCTGGAAACAACCCATTCATTACAGAGACGAAAACTTATACGATAGATCCAATCGGTATTGAAAAGAAGGTTCCTCATTCGCAGAAAATTAAAGTACCGACGTGAGTGGTAGACGTCACTAAAACCTCGGGTTTTTTTATTTCAGACTGTGACAAAGGTGACAAAGGGGTGGATAAAGGGTACTTCACTACCCTGGTCTACGGTACTAGAAACAAAAGACTTACAACTCGAAATTCGGTTGAAAAAGTGAGAGGAGAAAGTGAAAGTAGTTCTCCGAGAAATTAAGAAGGAGTGAAAGACAGTATTCTCACCACAGTAGACGTATAGACTTCAATAACTATAAAGAGGGCCGTTAGAACTAAGGTCGGACACGAAGTAGGTCGAGTCGCAAAGAGTACTACATGAGACGTATCTTCAATTTATTCGTCCCACTGTTATATGTCGGAACTGTATGAGGAAAAGGATAAACCTTGGTCAGACAACAAGGTACAGGTCAAGATCGACAACGGAAGACTGGACGTATGTCTAAAGAGTTCTCTGTCCAGTCCACCAGATCATAAGGGTACAGGAAGTCTTAAAAGGTGTGAAATAACACTAGGTGTGTCAGTTTCCGAAATCGTATCAGTTATTTCGTCTTTATCTACAAAAGGATCTTGAGAGAAGGAAAAAACTACTAGGTTGTTTTCAACCGTTAAGTCAGAGAACAAGGAGACGGAAAAGATTTTCGTTGAACTTGTAGACCTTCAAGTGCTAAGTGCATAACGACTTCGGACCGAACCTCTTAAAACTCGTAATGAAACGATCACACTCTACTCACGTTAGTACACCATCAAACTCGTAAGAAACCGTAACAGAAAGAAACCCTAACCTTACTTTCGACTGGAAAAGGTCAGGACACCGGTGACGACGTAAAAGGTTTTTATGAAGTTCTTATCCTTAATTTATGTCGTAAATAAAACAGGGTTCAACTATCTACCTATACAAAGTCTCATAGTGTCACCAAAGACCCATTTTTAAGACGGAGATATTCGTTCAACTTGATTTAATCAGTTGTAAAGGAAAATCTACTAAAACTAACAAAATTCAAGAAACATACCACTTGAACACTCCCAAAGGGACCACCGAGTCTACCATTTTTTAGGTGGACGTTACACCCTCTGGACCCAAAGTTAGGGACCCAACCCTTCTAGGGGACCTCCTCCCGTACCGGTGGGTGAGGTCATAAAAACGGACCTATTAAGGGTACCTGTCTCCTCGGACCGTCCGTTGTCAGGTACCCCAACGTTTCTCAGTCTGTGTCGACTCGCTGACTCGTGTACGTGTGTGTACCACTCGACTTGAAAACGGAAAGACGTTAAAAACATGTAAAGGATAACCAATTTTTATGTATCTTACTTAGATCAGGGAGATATAGAACATCGGGTGGTCACAGACTTCTATATACTGTAAAGAGGATGAAACATAGATCCCAAGTTTATATGTTCACGGTGACCCCCAGCAAACATTATCTCCGACTGTTCAATCCTTATGTAAATATAGACGATGCTAATATCCGATAAGGTGTAAAGATGAAAATCTAAAAAATTTTTTTATTATTCACAGGACCGTAAAAGTACAACGAGATTTTGATCCTTGTACCGAATTGACTAAACCATGTTCTTCACTTCGTTAGAGTGAAGTCCTTTACTAAAAGGGAAAATCCCTGTCTCTTATTGGAAATAGATCTCTAAGTCAACAGTACAAGTATGATTACATACGTTTATTTTAGTCTCAAAGCCATTGATGATACGGAGATTTTCCAGTATAAGAAAATTAATCTTAGTTCGTTAATTAAGATTTACAAGGGGATATAAAAAGACCTTCGTAAAGGAAAGTAATAGTTTTCGGAGTCTAAAGAAGGGTAAGATAAAAAAATCGTATACTTTATTTATTATTTTTGAATACCAAACCAAGTAGGACTTAAATTAACGCGGAGGGGAATTACGTATAGTTAAGTTACACCGAGAAACCCAAAAATACCGAATGTCACATATATCATGGACAACTATACAACTATACTATAATCTTGTTTAACTCACAATCAGTACTAAAAACTGTGAAACTTAGGATACGAAGACTAAATATACTGACCCTTTAATGATGATTATTTCGGAATAAATCCGTATTTAAATAATAAAAAATTAATCAATTTGTATTTCTACTATTTTGGACTTTTACAACGGTTTTTGAAGTAAAAGGTACGTGATTTTTTTTTTTTTTTTTAATTCGAGTTTAAGTTTAAGTTTAAAGGAATCACGGCCCTACGGGAGACGAATATATATATATATATATAAAATTAACTAACTGTTATAGGTTTCATAGCAAATTTTTCCTGACTGAATTGTACCACCCAATGGAAAGAAATCAATAATGAAATAAGAGAGGAGGGAGAGGAGAAAGTACGAGTTTTTTAATGTTTATAATAAGTAATTATGAAAATAAGTAAGAAATCAATAGGTGAGTACATAAGTCAGTTGTGTGTAAATAACTCACGGATTACGTACTCGGTTTGAAACGAAATCTTGTCACGAACAGTTTAACATTACACAAGTACTTAGTTGGTTTCCTAAATCAATTGTAAGGGTAAGACTAAGTCATCCAGGCCCACCCCGGACTCTAAAACATCAAGACTATTTGAGAACCGGGTCCCTTGTTTGAAGCTCTTGGTTCCGTAATCTGGTCTCTTCTCTAGGCTAAGGAAACTTAACTAAAAAGACAGGTGGTGTTTTAGTTCTGTAAAGGAAAACATTTACGTCCATTAAAACTTTCCTGTACGAGTAATGAAATCAATTCTTAAGTAGGAGAAACGAAAATACCGTGAATAGTGTGTTACTACAGAAATTAACAACCACAGAGAAAGCAACATAAATTCAGGGAGTTTTTAACTGTGATTTAAGATAAATCACAAAGATAGTAGATAGTACCCGAAGGGACCACCGAGTCAGGTAGTACCACAAACGACGATTCAGCGAAGTCAGCACAGGTTGAGACACGCTGGGGTATCTGCCATCGGGTGGTCCGAGGGGGTAGGGACCCTAAGAGGTCCGTTCTTGTGGCCTCACCCAACCGTAAAGGAAGAGGTTACGTACTTTCACTTTTCCCTTTCACTTCAACGAGTCAGCATAGGCTGAGAATCGCTGGGGTGCCTGACGTCGGAAGGTCCGAGGAGGTAGGTACCTTATAAGGTCCGTTCTCATGACCTCACCCCACGGTAACGGAAGAGGTTAGTACCACAAATACCGAGTTATTATTACACTACCTATTTACGTCATTTACCAATAATGACAGTTTCATTTTAGATAAGATGGAAGATGAATAAAAGGAGGGATTCTCAGTCTTTCTCCGAAAAGGGAGAAAAAGGGTGAGATCAGATTCAAGTCATCGGAAGGGTTCTTCACTTTATAAGTTTCAACTCGATTACAACCAGAACTACACTTCGTCTCCTTGGAGTAAAACCCTTCCCCTATTTTCGTTTACTTCAGAACACAAGGTCTGTTCTATTAGAACGTTTACTTCAATGATAATCTAACGGTTCACAGACATCACCCGAACCAGTCAATTCTTCCACACAATGTCTCATCTCAGGTCTCTGTCAGGGGACCCCTTTGTCATACTACCCCTCCGGTAATGATACGACCTCCTTAGACTGGGGACTTAACAATGACCACTATACCTCCTGTTGCACCATCCTCGACACTTTTCAGATACCCACTCCCATGTCCAAATATGGACTGGGTACTTATAAGTCTTGGGGTCTGTCTAGAAGAGTGTTTGTTCAGTTACTGGAACATTGAAAGAACATCCTCAAATGTCCCTGTCAGTGTACTAGTAAAGTCGTATTATTATTATTATTATTATTGTTATCATTTGAGAATCACTTATCTATCTACAAAACCGATATCTTTTTATTTATTTAAATCCTTCGTTGTTATTTACGTAAGAAACATTCCGTGTCTTGACTTATTAAATTCTTTATGTCAGGCAGTTTTAATAACGAAATGTGACTTACATTATGGTATAAAAGGGAAACTTTTACTGTATTAATATACATCGATGTGAATCAATCTCGAATGATCAACGGGTCCTAAAAAGAATTACAAAATGTATACGATTGAGTAAATTAGACAAACTCTCTCTATGAAAGTAACTACTTCGTTATTTCCTTGTCATATAAACTTATTAAGTGAGTCCCAATGTATTGTCTTTCACCACCTCGACACAAAACTTGAGTCCGTCAAACCCAGGAATCCCAGACACGAAAATTGATGATATCCTTAGACAGGTAGTGTATTCACAAAGAGTATTTGAAACTTACACTCTCTGTAGGTTGATTTTACCTAAATAAATTTATCTTAACTCTTCTGTCCTCTCAAGAGTAACATTAACCGATTCGTTTGTCCTCTACCCTACGAGTCCAGGTGTCGTAGTTTCTAAATGTAGGGATCTTCAGTCTAGTTCACCACGATATAAGACAAGGAAATACGGTTTGTCATACAGGACATATAACAGGATTTTACCAACGACTCTTTACGTATAGACATACATACGTTGTGTAAGGTACTACTAAGAGAATAATAAGATTTTCCGTTCTACCCTTTTATACTCGTTAGGTGATTAAGTAACTATTAACTTGTCAATAGGTTTCTCACAGATCGTTACCTAACTACGGGTCGAAATGTCTCTAGAGACCTCAACCCTAAGAGGTGAACCGAAAGAAAACACGTTGTCAAACAAGTCACCAATCTTACCACCTTCTTCTTTACGACTCGTGAAAACGTCGATTATTTATGTTTCAATCTTTCCCACCGATAATCAAATCTACTATCAGTGTACGGACTTCTTTCTAGAAAGGTCAAACCTCGATACCCGACTTTGATTATTTTACTTTTAAATATCTCAATAATATTTGAGAACAAATAACGTGTCAATGTCCTTTTCCTTTAAATACTGTTTTAAGGACACCAAAATAAACGGATGGACGAGTCATACTCGGTCATACTACAATTGTCTACGAATTTTTTCAATTACGTAAGAATTTTACGTAATTATCTCTCAGTTCAAGTTCCCACCATTATCAAAGTGATATTAGACTTGACGAGTCCGAAACAGAACATATAATATAAGTCAAGACATCCGACGTAAAATTCTCAATGACTTTTCCACCTAATGTGGATCTCCCACTGATCTGACAACTTCTCTAACCTTTGGTACCACAAAATCTTTAACTGAGAACGGACCTTTTAGGGTACCTGCCTCCTCGGACCACCCGACGTCAGGTACACCAGCGATTCGCTGACTCGCTGAAGTGAAAGTGAAAAGTGAAAGTACGTAACCTCTTCCTTTACCGTCGGGTGAGGTCATAAGAACGGACCTCTTAGGGTCCCTGTCCCCTCGGACCACCCGACGACAGATACCCCAGCGTGAGTCAGCCTGTGCTGACTTCGCTGAATCGTCGTCGTCGTCGTTGGATCTTTTCTGTGAATATTCCGGAACACTTTCAAGTGTAACATTTTATGAAAGAACTCTCTATTATTAAACCACATTAAGATATCTCTTCATCTAGGTTATCTATTCTTCCATTTTCTAACCCATATAAGAATGTCAATACCGACTCTTTTCTATCTTATTCTGTGGAACTTTTATTACACCCCACCTCGTTTCGTTTATAGTAAAGAGGAAAAACAATATTATTTTTAACAAAAAAATTTATCTAAAGTAATATTTACATTATAACAAGTTGGATTTTCACAGTTTGTTAAATCTTTACTAAGTATTAAAAGATCTCGTAAACAAAACCTATATAGAAAAGTATAGTCACTTTACTCTGGATCTAATGAGGAAATTTAATGATCTTAAACAAAGGATTTATGGACTTTTATACATTCACAAAAATGAAATGAAGTGCTACAAATATTTGAACTGATATTATCGGTTGTAATATGTATATAGTAAGTAAAGAAATCAGGATTATCAATCTTCGTCTCGACAATCCTTACTTACGAAATTCTGAAAACTCCATAAAATACTTTGATCAGAGTTGTTTCTAATGTTTTAATTTGAAGATGACAGTCCCACATCTATTAAGGTAGACAGAGGTGGACTCGTTATAATTAAAAATTAGTAATAAAAATACCAAAGGTTATACTACCTACTTTATCCCGTAAAACAAAATTATAGATATTTGTCACTTCAATTTTACTCACACAAATAATGAGTGACTGTAAACAAGAAAACACTTAAGGACAAGTACAATAAACAGGTAAAAAGATTACCTAACGAGATAAAAGCATAACTCATATTAAGAAATTTACGATAATTCTTAAGATTGTGAATTTTTACTACTTTATCAAAAAGAATAGATTATAAAGGGAAAATTAAATAAACAGTATAATCACCTGAAACAGAAGATAATATAAAAACAAATGGTCTTTTTTCTTTCTTTTCTGTTTTTATTACAAGGTAATTCCTTCGGTATCAGGAAGAACCAAAGAGTCATTATGGATACGAAAGGACGCACACACGATTCAGCGAAGTCAACACGGACTGAGAAACCTTGGGACACTTGACATTGGGTGGTCCAAGGTCCTATAGTTTTATATACTTCTTTTATTTTACATTCTAGAGTGTTTTCGATCACTAAGGTTAAAAATTTATTTACACTAATTTCCTTTAAATTTTTAGGAACTGTTTTTAAACAAAATCTATAACTTTTGAAATGTTTTTCTTTAAGACATTAAACAAAAAATTTTTAATTCTTGTTGACCGTAAGGTGTAAGTGGTTTCAGTCGAATTCTAAATAAATAATTAATATCGAAATTGGTGTATTTTTCACACTCAACTATAAAAAATCAAATTTTAAATACGGTCATTAAAATGTAATCACTTCACGTACGTACATACACACACGTGTACATACACATACACACACAAAATTCACATACTTAAAATAAAACTGACAGAATAAACGGAGATGTGACTATACGAAAACCAATCTTGTAGTTCCGTGTTTACGTTAACAGTCGAAAACACACGACAGATTAACTACACACTACCGATTAAAAACATGGACTTCAAAGACTACCTGACATCGGTTTCTTACTACATATTTGATTTTCTTAGAGTAATTTGGCGATCCTTTCATTCACGGTTATCCTCGTAGACAAGAAGTAAGAGGTATGATTACGACACTATTTCTTTCTTTAGGTCTTAGAGTGACATATCATAAAGGAACACTGAAAAATTATTCGTTCTAAAGTAACTTCAACTTAAAAGTGATTAACCGATACAGTAATAGTCGAATATGAAATTATTAACTTAACAATCGTCCTTTTATTACATGGATAGTAATTTTTCATGTATTCAATTCTTTTTCAAACCTTGTTGTCGTGTTATAGGTAATTCAATGGTGTGATATTTATGATGGTCCCGACTGTTTGTGATTTTCACCTAGGACCTAAGTCCTAACGTTAAGTCTCCTACAATTTAGAGAAAGATACTTCTTTATATTTCTATTTTGGTTTACATAAAAAAAAAGAAAACTTCGTAAATATAATTTCGATTTTACTGGTTTTGTACTGGTATGTAAAAGAGTTTTGGAAAGGACTTTATAATAATACCTGGGTCAGTGGTCCGGAGAAACGGATTAAAAAGACTATCACTTTTTGATAAAAGACGGAAGTGAATGTTATTAATTTACTTTTAATTTTCTCGTTCTTTTGTTGAAAGAGAATAATAGTCGAACAGTAAACGATTTTATAGACTACTGTGAGACACGACTGGTCCCATATCCCTTCGATGTGAAACATTTTAAAATCATATTGACATTTGACTATGTTGATGAAACCTTTCCATAGACAGTTTTAATCGTTTTAAATTTTATACGTAAAATTTTAATTTTACGTATAAAATTTAAATGGTGAATTTTCAAAATATTATCCTCATATATATTCAAATTGGACCTTCGTAATAGTCCTATGAGGTGATTTAAAAAAATTTTGGTCTTTACTATATCTCAAGTATAATAAATTAAATTTTTGATTTTTAGTTTTATCGTATATTATGTCTTTTGGTGTTTTATCCTTAAATTCAAAACAAAAAAAAAAAACCACATGATATCCTTAACTTAGTGAAGTTCGATTTTTGAACCGTAGAATTGTGGACCAACCGATTACAATACGACATTTTAACTGAATGTTAAAAACTCAACCACTCTAAGAACTTGACGGTGATGAACTTCACTTTTATCATATGGTGAATCATTCTTTACATTATATTCATTGGAGAGATACACAACAGGGTATTAAATATATTGGTTCTTTAAGAGGTCTAATTAATCGTCTGATTCACAAGTTCGTTTGTATGTGTGTTATTTTCATTGTCTTCCTTTGAGACGTTACGGTAACCAATGACTTCTCACATATTTTAAGTCTAGACTTTTTCTTTACTTACGAGTAGTTATTTATTAAGTATAACTTTTTTAGATTTAGATTTTTTATGAAGTTATTTTACTGACAAATGTATGAAGATCTTTCAAATAGTATCTTCACTTAAAAAGTTTTCAAATAGTAAAAAGGATGTATCCCTGAAAGTAATATTTTAAATTTAACTGGAATTTTAAATTACATCATATCGTTAAATTTGTGGAATGCTGTGTACATGAAAATTAGTATATCTTCCTCTGTATAAATAGATATCATTCTAATCTTTCATATAGTTACTAAATAAATTTAGGGGGAACCTTTTTTTATAATTGTTGTCCTCCTAAAGGAAAATATTTAAATTTTTTTTACTCTTTTTTTAAGTAATTTTTATAGATTCCATTCGTGTTTAAGACAATGTCAAGGTGTTTTACGATCGTCTTATCGATACATGTGCTGACTCGTTGAAGTGACTGGTGACTGACTGTCTTCTCCATGTAAGTGTTAGAGGTTGGGTTCTAAAGGAGTCCGAAATGTTTAGTGTGTTTCATGTTTTTCCTTAAACACAGGTCGGAGAGATTAGGGGAGAACGAGGTGGGGATGTCTTGACTTAGAGAACGGGACAGACTCAAACCCCTACCCACCTAGACCTGTTTCCATGTCTTCTCCACTGGTGTCCGAGATATTCTCGGGACGAGGTGGAAGGAGAAGGAACATCTGTTTGATAAAGGTGGATTGAAGATGTGTAACTCAAATCTATTGTAAAGGGAACCCTCCCTTTTACATTTAACGAGTGTGATCCGGTACAGGGAAGTCCTTTCTCTCTACTCTTTAAAATATCTTAAAAATAGTAAAGTATTTCAACAAATCGTCGGGTTATCCCCTCCTTTGGAGAGATTGTATGAACTCATGGTTTATACTTATTACTGATACTCATTACTTATATTCTTCACTCATTGAACCTTTTACGTACCCTACTGTTATGACGAGACTAATACACATTAGTCTTCGACCTTCACATCCAAAATAATCCGGTTGACCTTTGTTGAAGATATTGGTTCTCGGAATACTATTCTAGGATAAATATCTCCTCTGTATAGATCCCACATCCGTAGACCCACGACAGAGATGGTGAGGTCTTCACGGTGACACCTACATAACCTTCCTCTATTGAAGACGGACTGACAACCCTCGGCACAATCCGTAATGACTGTTTTATCTCCGTGTCGGGGTCGGGGGAGAGGAGTAAGGCGTCCGTACCTGGGCCCTACTTCCTCAATCGAGAACACTAAGACTGAACAAAGAAGGAAAGAAACCAACTCAACCGACCTTTCTTACAATTCCACGAATAACAAGAACTCTCTTCGTACTCTTTCGTGTTTCGGAAGACGTCAACACGGGTCTTTTATTAGATTTTCATTGGTAATTGTAAACAAGTTCCTAAAAACGTTTCTTACAGGGTCCTACTTGTGTATCCGGTGTTGAACTCCGGTCCCCTTTCTAACAATAGACTCTGGACAAACACTTCCTTTACAAATACCGTTTTCTTCAAACGACTCAAATCCCAAATCCTTATTAAACCGTATCATCTTCGGAAAAATCCTCTATCACGCGAATCCTATGATCCCGTTCGTCCTAAATCTTTCTATTCTTTATTTGACTCCTTACACCATACGTCGGGTCTGTATTCGAACTCTTTCACGACGTGGGTTAGACGGTCGTTTAAACCTTTTGAGTCGTCACCGGAGTCCTGACCTTTTCCAGTCAAAAGTAAGGTTAAGGTTTCTTTCCGTTACGGTTTCTGACGAGTTTGATAGCGTGTTAACGTGAGTAGAGTGTACGATCATTTTATTACGAGTTTTAAGAGGTTCGGTCCGAAGTCGTTAAGTACTTGACACTTGAGGGACTACAAGTTCGACCAAAATCTTTTCCGTCTCCTTGGTCTGTAGTTTAACGGTTGTAGACGACCTAGTACCTTTTTTGTTCTCTCAAGGTCTTTTCGTAGATAAAGACGAAATCTACTGATACGATTTCGGAAACTGACACACCTAGTGTTATTTGACACCTTTTAAGACTTTCTCTACCCTTATGGTCTGGTGGACTGGACGGAGAACTCTTTAGACATACGTCCAGTCCTTCGTTGTCAATCTTGACTTGTACCGTGTTGTCTGACCAAGGTTTAACCTTTTCCTCATACAGTTCCGACATATAACAGTGGGACGAATAAATTGAAGATACGTCTCATGTAGTACTCTTTGTGACCCGACCTTCTTTGTCTTCGACCTTAGTTCTAACGGCCCTCTTTATAGTTATTGGAGTCTTTACGTCTACTGTGGTGGGAATAACGTCTTTCACTTCTCCTTGATTTCTCGGAGAACTACTTTCATTTTCTCCTCTCACTTTTTCAACCGAATTTCTAGTTGTAAATCTTTTACTTCTAGTACCGTAGACCAGGGTAGTGAAGTACCCTTCACCTACCCCTTTGTCACGTTTGTCACAGTCTGAAATAAAACCCCCCGAGGTTTTAGTGACGTCTATCACTAACGTCGGTACTTTAATTTTCTGTCAATGAGGAACCTTCTTTTCAATACTGGTTGGATCTCTCATATAAGTTTTCGTCTCTGTAGTGAAACGGTTGATTCCAGGCAGATCAGTTCCGAGACCAAAAAGGTAACCAGTACATACATACACTCTCAACCTGACACTTCTTTGGACTCGTGGTTTCTTAACTACGAAAACTTGACACCATAACCTCCTCTGAGAACTCTCAGGGAACCTGACGTTCCTCTAGGTTGGTCAGGTAAGACTTCCTCTGGTTGGGACCCTAAAGAAACTTTCTTTACTACGATTTCGACTTTGAGGTTTTGAAACCGGTGGAGTACACTTCTCAACTGAGTAACCTTTTCTGAGACTACGACCCTCCCTAACCCCCGTCCTCCTCTTCCCCTGCTGTCTCCTACTCTACCGACCTACCGTAGTGCCAGAGCTACCTACCACTCAGACTCACTTGGGACCCTCTACCACTACCTGTCCCTCCGGACCACACGACGCTAAGTACCCCAGAGTTTCTCAACCTGTGCTGACTCACTGACTTGACTTGACTTGACTTGTTACATTAGTGTTCATTTGTACTAAGAGTCTCTTAGAGACTTCGTCCTTGAGACAAACTTCCCGTTGTTACTCTGTTATTAGACCCACTCCCCCTTGACTTTTACAGTTTGGAGACTGGATTACGAAAACTTTTTCATATTTTCTCTTGGACTACGAACTTTATTTGTACATCAGGGCATGGGGTTCAGTCCCCGATGTAGTAAAGGGCGACTGTGGTGAGTAGAGAAGTCCGACTAGAGGATCGACGATCTCGACCTGAGACCGTGGACTGAACTCAGAAAACAACAGGTTTTCTTTCTGGTGAAAATGAAGGAGGTTAAACGTCTTGTCCAACTCTCATTGTTCGAGGTGGGTACTGATTATCCCTCACCGATTCGTTTCTTCGGGACTGAGGATTCTGATTGTCGTAGAGTCTACCAGTGTCAATCGTTATCTTCGGTGTAATCCTTTTTTTAGAAATAGGTCAGAGTGGTAATTTCGTAAATGATTCAAAATGAAAGGATTTAGACATTATAACGAATATTAATACTTTTAATAATCCTTTTTATTATTATCTAAATAGACGAAATCTCTCAATCTAAAAACAGTTTAATCATACAAAAATTCGGTTAATACCTTAATAATCCGATTGTATAAGATAAAAGATAAGAAGTGTAAACGTGAAAATAATGAAATAAACACAACCCAACTTAAAAGAGTATAAAAGTTTTCACCACGAAGGGTGAGAGCCAGTTATTTTTTTTCTCACTACTTAAGTGTGGAAGGAGAAAAAATTTTTTGAACTATAATAAATTAATTTTACTCATTATATATGAAGTATATATAAATATATAACATATAATTATAAATAGATAGACATACAAATATATACGGACATACACACACACACACATATCAGTCAAACGTCATAAACGTCTAAGAAACGAAGACTTAATAGGATGATTAATTTTACATGAACAACGGGGGTTCAGGTAAAAGCGCACGAAATTACCAAAAAAGACCTACTAAACACGTCCTTCGTTCTATAATCCTAACGACCTTCGTACGTCAGGTTTGACTCCGTTTCGTCCCGATAAGAGACGGAAAGACAAGGTCGAGAAGATGACATTTGTTCATAGGAAAACTTCCTGATAAATCACGGTAAAAAAACGTGAAAAACAGTCAATAAAATGACAAATTTTACGATGGGTTCATATTATGACTTCTCCAGAGATTATAAGGATCACGTTCTTCAGACACTACATGAAATGGTTCTCTTATTTTAGCAGGGGGAATGGGTACCCCCTATATAAGGTTCTGGGGGTCACTTACGGACTTTGGTGTCTATTATGGTTTAGGGTATATACGACACAAAAAGGATATGTATTTTGGATACTATTTCAATGTGAATATTCAATCCGTGTCATTTACTAATTGTTATACATACATTATTTACATTACTATTTATATATCATTATTTATCTACCCCAAAAGGGTCACCGAGTCACCACTTCTTAGACGGACATTACGTCCCCACGTTCAAGTTAGGAACCCATGCTTTCTAGGGGACCTCCTCCTTTACTGTGGGGTGAGGTCATAAGAATGGACTTTTTAGGGTACATGTTTTCTCGGACCTTTCGACGTCAGGTTTCCTTATTTATTTATCTTGTTAATATCGTTATATGATATCATTTTCAATACACTTACTAAAAGTGAGATAGATTTACAGGTAGAACTACCTGATTAAATTAAGGAAAGGGAGTATTGATTTGTGAATAGTACGTGACACCGGTAGTAAAAACGTTAAACTCCACACTGTCGGTTTGATGACAGTTGAATAAAAAGGAAGAAATGTTAAAGTGTCCATCTTAAAGAATCTCACCTAGAATCTTTAGAGTCTTTTATACAAAAAAAAGAAAAGAAGAATACAGTTTTCGAAAGTGGAAAAGTCAATTTCCTTTGTAAGATGTCAAAGAAAGACCGTATAGACTTAACGGTCGTAGTGATGAAAACATGAAACCCCAGTAATACTTCATTTAATTCCCAATGAAGTTACGTTCGTGACCTTATGGAGCTGTCCGTCGGACTATTAGTTCTTCTCGAGGATTCACTGGGTATCCAACCTATTCGACCTACCTCCCAACTAAGTGTAAGGACCACCCTACCTCGTCCTGTTGTCTTTCTAAAATAGTTCGACAAATCTTACCGTGTCTTAAATTTGGAAAACTCAACATATAAAGACCTTAAAAGGTAAATTATTAAAGTTTGGTACCAACTCAAATCCGTCTACGGAAATTTTTTTCGTTTTTGTACCTATCCCGTAAACCTGATGACAATAGATACGACCCATTCGAAACAAGTCCGTATTCAATATCACGACAACAGACTGTTTCTGAGAGAGGTACTGATTTTAAATTAACCGGAGGAGACTTGGGAGAAAACCCGATCCGAAACTGGAAGAGGACAGAAACCAGACGGATCTCGTCAGAGTCGTTTCTTAAGAGAAATTCAGTCAAATCCCTCTTAGGAAGGTGGAACTATAGACCGGTGTGAACTGTAGACTAGTACAAGGAGTAGAGGGTGAAAACACCACATTTAGTAACGGGACGACCATTGTTTTTAGGACAATCAAATCATTCTGAGAAGGATGGGAGTTAGAGGCTAATTATTAAAACAAAGAAGGAATACTAATAATAATAATAAAAAAAAAAAAAACGGTACGTCCGACACCTAACATCAAAGGGGTGATCGCTACCTTGAGTGTGGTGGACGTAACCTTCGTGTCTCAGAATTGGGGACCTGATGGTTCCTTCAGGGAGGAGAATCCTTAAAAATAGGTGACTGGGAGAGTGGGACAAACAACAGGTATTTAGGGGTACACAGGTACAACATAAACCTCAACTCGGGATGAAGTAAATATAGTATCATGGGGTTTACTTTATCAGAACTTATCAGAAGGTATCGTAAAATTATTCATAAATTTATAAAAAAAAAAGGAATTGTACCGGTACTCAAGTTACAATCGTTCAGTTATTATATATAGAGTGTGTGATCATTTCATTATGATTTTTAAGAGGTTCGGTCCGAAGTCGTCATGTACTTGGCACTTACAAGTTCGACCAAAATCTTTTCCGTCTCCTTGGTTTCTAGTTTAACGGTTGTAGGCGACCTAGTACCTTTTTCGTTCTCTCAAGGTCTTTTCGTAGATAAAGAAGAAATAACTGATACGGTTTCGGAAACTGACACACCTAGTGTTATTTGACACCTTCTAAGAAGTTCTCTACCCTTATGGTCTGGTGGACGGAAAAAAAAATTTAAAATAAAAATGAAGTAAAATGAAATGTTATGACATAACCAAAACGGTATGTAACTGTACTTAGGTGGTGCCCACATATGCTCGAGGGTTAGGACTTAGGGGGAGGGTGGAGGGTGGTGTACAGTAGAGAGACCTAGTAGGGGTACGTGGTCGGTGTTCGTAGGACATAGGACATAGCTTGAATCTGACCGTGAAACAAAGAATGTACTATCATATGTACGAAGTTACGGTAAGAGGGTTTAGTAGGGTGGGAGAGGGAGAGGGAGTCTCAGGTTTTCAGGNATATGTATAGACACAGAGAAAACGACAGAGCGTATGTCCCAGTAGTAATGGTAGAAAGATCTAAGGGATATATACACCGTCATATGATATAACCACAAAAAGAAAGACCGAATGAAGTGAGACATATTAGCCGAGGTCAAAGTAGGTGGAGTAATCTTGACTAAGTTTACATAAGAAAAATTACCGACTCATTATGAGGTAACACATATACATGGTGTCGAAAGAATAGGTGAGTAGACGACTACCTGTAGATCCAACAAAGGTACAGGACCGATAATATTTGTCACGACGTTACTTGTAACCCCATGTACACAGAGAAAGTTAAGACCAAAGGAGCCACACATACGGGTCGTCACCCTAACGACCCAGTATTCCGTCAAGATAAACGTTAAAAAATTCCTTAGAGGTGTGACAAAAGGTATCACCGACATGATCAAACGTAAGGGTGGTTGTCACATTCTCCCAAGGGAAAAGAGGTGTAAGAGAGGTCGTAAATAACGAACGTCTGAAAACCTAGAGTCGGTAAGACTGATCACACTTTACCATGGAGTAACACCAGAACTAAACGTNATAGATGGATTTCTTATTACTCACTACAACTCGTAGAAAAGTACACAAACAATCGGTAGGTATACAGAAGAAACCTCTTTACGGATAAATCAAGAAACCGGGACATAACCTTCTTAGTTATATCACTTTTACTCATATGATGGGTTTCGTTAGATGTCTAAGTTACGTTAGGGATAGTTCGATGGTCGCAATAAAAAGTGTCTTAATCTTGTTTATTAAAGTTCTAAACATACCTTTATGTTTTTTGGAGCTTATCGGTTTCGTTAGAACTCTAACTCTTACCTTGATCTCCTTAGTTGGACGGACTGAAGTCCGAGATGATGTTTCGGTGTCAGTAATTCTGTCATACCATGACCGTGTTTCTGTCTTTATATCTAGTTACCTTGTTTTATCTTTCGGGTCTCTATTTAGGTGTGTGTATACCTGTGGAATAGAAACTGTTTCCTCCGTTCTTATATGTTACCTCATTGCTGTTAGAGAAATTGTTCACCACGACCCTTTTGACCAGTTGGTGAACATTTTCTTACTTTGATCTGGTGAGATTGTGGTGTATGTTTTTATTTGAGTTTTACCTAATTTCTAGATTTACATTCTGGTCTTTGATATTTTGAGGATCTCCTCTTGTATCCGTTTTGTGAGAGGTTGTATTTAGTATCGTCCTAGGAGATACTAGGTGGAGGGTCTTATGACCTTTATTTTCGTTTTTATTTGTTTAACCTAGATTAATTTTAATTTTCGAAGACGTATTGTTTCCTTTGATATTCATTCCACTTTTCTGTCGGAAGTCTTACCCTCTTTCGTTATCGTTTACTTCGTTGACTGTTTGTTGATTAGAGTTTTTATATGTCCGTTGAATACGTCGAGTTGAGGTCTTTTTATTTGCTGGGTTAGTTTTTTACCTGGTGGACGGAGAACTCTCCTGGAGAGTTTCCTGGACGGAGAAGTCTTTGGACATACGTCCAGTCCTTCGTTGTCAATCTTGACCTGTACCTTGTTGTCTGACCAAGGTTTATTCTTTTCCTCATGCAGTTCCGACATATAACAGTGGGACGAATAAATGGAAGATACGTCTCATGTAGTACTCTTTGTGACCCGACCTTCTTTGTGTTCGACCTTAGTTCTAACGGCCCTCTTTATAGTTATTGGAGTCTATACGTCTACTGTGGTGGGAATACCGTCTTTCACTTCTCCTCGATTTTTCGGAGAATTAATTTCACTTTCTCCTCTCGCTTTTTCGACCGAATTTCGAGTTGTAAGTCTTTTACTTCTAGTACCGTAGACCAGGGTAGTGAAGTACCGTTTATCTACCCCTTTGTCACCTTAGTCACAGTCTGATATAAACCCCCCCTAGGTTTTAGTGGCGTCTACCACTGACATCGGTACTTTAATTTTCTGCGAATGAGGAACCTTCCTTTCCATACTTGTTGGATCTATCGTATAAGCTTTCGTCTCTGTAATGAAACGGTTGATTCCAGGCAGATCAGTTCCGATACCAAAAAGGTCACCAGTACATACCTACACTCTCAACCTGACACTTCTTTGGACTCGTGACTTCTTAACTACGAAAACTTGACACCACAACCTCTTCTGAGAACTCTCAGGGAACCTGACGTTCCTCTAGGTAGGTCAGGTAAGACTTTCTCTAGTCGGGACCCTAAAGAAACCTCCCTGACTACGGTTTCGACTTTGAGGTCATGAAACCGGTGGAGTACGCTTTCCAACTGAGTAACCTTTTCTGAAACTACGACCCTCCCTAACCCCCGTCCTCCTCTTCCCCTGTTGGTTCCTACTCTACCGACCTACCGTAGTGACTGAACTACCTGCCACTCAGACTCACTTGAGACCCTCAACAACTACCTGTCCCTCCGGACCGCACGACGCTAAGTATCCCAGAGTTTCTCAACTTGCACTGACTCACTGACTTGACTTGACTTGACTTGACTTGACTTCCACAGAAATTTATCTTTGTGTGTATTTTGTTCTGACACGTAACTAGTCCACTACTTTTACGACAGCACACTGGTGTCCGAGTGTCTTTGGGTTAGGATACAAGAAAGGTCGTGGATACCAAGTCACAAAAGATTGAATCACAAGTGTTACTGAAATCTCTTATAATTGAGAATACTTTTTGTTATTAACTGACATATACAAAAATATATGTGTTACTCTAGTTTTATTTATAAAAAGAAAAACCCCCACGGGTAGAATTTTCGTCGACTATTAAAACTCTTCATTTTATCAGAGAAAAAACTACAAGATGGAGAGACAAATCATAAAACAGAAGGTTTTATAACCCTTATAAAAGTAAAGAGTTGGGTACACTTCCTCTATTCCCTCACTCTCGTTTTTTCTCTGTTCTTTCTAATCTGTGAACTGTCAACTATTGTCATAGAACACACGGACACTGTGTTTGGTAGAGTCACCCAAAGGAACGTCTTGTGTCCCTCTTTTCTACTGTTTATCTTTCTCTCATCTTGTGGGGAGTTATCGTTTCCCTTCGAACCTCCCTCCCTCCCCTGTTCCTCAATCGACCTAGAGACTACGTTACTTCTAGACGTTACTTCTAGAAGGTCACTATGAATTTCTTCGACTTGACAAGAACACAAAATATAAGACGAAACTATCGTTCAGTCGAGACGTCCCTCTCTCTCTAACTCTCTCTCTCTCTGTCTCTGTCCCTCTCTCTAGTAAAGATCTACGACTTATCTCATCTCGTCGGGAATTTTACCACTTATTAAGATTAACCCCTTACCATAAGAACTGTTTATCACTTTTATTTTCATTTGGTGTAGAGATGTAAGACTAGAGTAAAATCAAATACAACGACGAATTTCATTTAACTCACTAAACAAAACGATCTCTTTCCTCAAAGTCTTCTATAAGTAGTTTGAGTTTTATTCATCATTACTGAACGTTAGAAGTTAGGATTTAGAATGTTTTACGTCGAGGCAGTTCACACAAATTGTAGTATGATTGGACATTATCATGTTACACATTTTTATGTTATATTCCTAACCGGGGTTCAATGGTCAGTGACTAATTTGTATAAAGGGGAAGGACCAAGACCCCGATGTTGTCTGGTTTACACCATTTGTTTGAAACAAGGTGTCGAAACTTCAGAAGAACGATCAAAGGAGGTTGAATCTTTTTAATATGATAAATATTTTCACGTATTTAACATTAAATTCAATTTTTTTCGGAACTTTAAAAATAGTTTTCGTAAGTTTAATGAGAGAGGGGTCCAGTCGATTACTCAACAGTCCTCGACCGGGGAATGACATCACGTGGAGGACGTCTGATTCTGTCAATTGGTACAAAAGTAGTTTCCTTTACGAGTAATCATCTCGAAAGTCTTTGACTAAACTAATATCAAAGTGAACAATTTCACTTTATAAAACTCGAGTAATCCTACTAATACTAAGTTCCAGTAGCAAACTTCGATCAGGACAGTTATATTCTATTTACCCGGGAGTAGAAAAGGGAAGAAATGCAGACACGAAAAATTTGAGAAGACACATTTTCAAGGTATCGGTATTAATTAAAAATCAAGAAGACAATGTTTCGACGAATTTTTTTTTCTTGTTTCTAAAAACCGATGATTTTCCCGGAACTTCTTGATAATTCTCCTCCTCCTCCGATAGAACAAAATCTTTTTAGTCTCTTTTTGGAACTTTTCAAGTCGAAAACTTTAGGTCAATAAAAGAGGAACTGGAAAGGTTTCAAACATTTTCCATGAAACATGTATTAAAACGTACATGAGAAAGTAGAGTTTTCATATTTTGATTCGACTTTTGGTGGGTTCTTGATGGTCACCAAATTAATTTGTAGAGGGGAAAGTACCGTGTTCTACTTCAATTGTGGAAAATTTTAAGAAAGGAAAGAAAAAGATTTAGGTCGTGAATTTAGAGACTCACAATTTCTCGATGAATCTGTAATTTCCCTCACCACAATTGAAGATAGTCGTTCCTTCAGATTGTACTCAAACGGGGAAATTGAAGGAACCAGTTTATAATGGAAAAGGAAATTGTAATTCCTTCCCAATGTTATTTTCATGAATCTCACCCAAAAAAAAAAAAAATTTGGAGGACATGTAATATAAAACCATTTTATAAACTAGAAATTATACTAACTTAGAGGTTTTGTAAAGGGAAATTACGTTTAGACGTGACTTGAACCCGTCACCTACTATCAATTTTCAAATGTTATCCGATAATTGGAGATTAACTATAGTAATGAATCTTTACCTTATAAAAGACGGTATAGTCATTTGTTCCTACAGTGTCAGTAATCGCCGGGAGGTTTACACTTAAGGACTCGGGATTCTAATGAGTCCTTCCTCTTCCTATGGACACTGGACCGTAGGTAGTCCGACGTCGGTGAGGGTTGCCACTCAGGTTCCCGTGAGTCCTACACTTTTTGTGTCCTATGACTGGGGTCCTATCGACTCTACGTATGGTTGAGAACACAGAAGGGTATACGTCTTTTCGCGATCTAGGGAATTGAACCCTATAGACCAAAAGAAATTAATTGTTATTAGAAAACTACAAGTCTGATGGACGGGAAACAACGTTTCGAAGACATTTTGGACCGAGGAGAGGAGTGGAGGAGTCTCGTCAAGAGAATCCCAATGAACGCTACGATACAGGACACGAACTTCAGGATTTTAAAGGGTGACTTATTTCGTGTCGAGTTTTGAAAATCCAACACTGATAAAAAATTTAACTGTAATCTAAAAAAAAAAAAAAGAGGAAGCCACCTGTTGTCTACTAATTTTGAATAGAGACAAAAAAAGGTTTTATTAAGAAATTTCCCGAATAAGATTTGGGTACTCAAATTGAAAATTCTAGAACAAATAATTAACTTTTTCGATCTCTTCCCCTGCTGTCTCCCACTCTATCGACCTACCGTAGTGACTGAGCTACCTGTACTCAGACTCACTTGAGGTCCTCAGTCACTACTTGTCCCTCCGGACCACACGACGCTAAGTACCCCAGCGTTTCTCAGCCTGTGCTGACTCGTTGACTTGACTTGACTCACGGGTTTGTACGTTAAGACACTGTGACCTAGTTTCCAATCAGTTACCTTTTAATAAACTCTAGTCTATACTCGTGACAAGGAACTTCGTTAATTAAAAAGTAAGAGTGTACATGGATTCCCGAATAAACTGGTACCTTGAACCTTATATTAATACTTTGTAACCCTATGAACGTACTTATAGGAAATATACGATTTAATTAGATCTAAATAAAAATTTGTTTCGTTTTACTTTGACTTCATGTACTATACATCTGACACCATCTCCTTCCCATAGATGAAGTCACTACACTACCACGGTCCTACATGTTCAACGACCTATACGTCTTCTGTCATACTTAAATAACTTGCGGGAATTTTACATCACCCTTTACCACATATTCTTGACTCCTCAGGTCTCTGTGAATGTCAATTCCTCTTACGAATTAAGTTTAATGAAGGGTTTTAACGAAAACTTCTGATATGAGAACAGAGATGGAAAAGAGGAGTAGGGTGAAGTTACCAATTTAACCTAACAAAGGATTACTCGGGAATAGTGTTACACATTAGTAAAATAGACAGAGAGTACCCAGAGAGAGTTTATCCTAAAGTTGAGGGACTCCTGTTCTTTAACAGAAAACCAGTGACAACTTAGGGGTAACGAGTCATGGTACAGATAAGTTTCATCCGTACGTTTACGTAGACAATTTCCTTATTTCTTTTGGTGTCCAGATAATATATAACTATATATAAGTAAGAAACGTAGAACCCATAAGAGACGTAGACCGTGATTTTACTTAGAGGAACTCGACTACATAAGTCAAGTAAAGACTAAATTTATAAGGTCTGTTCCGTACCACTTTCGAACAGGGTTCCATGTTTAATCATTCTGACGTTTACTCTCCCTAGACGTTCCCAATTAATCCTTCCTTGTAGTTGTTTAGAACTCTTTATGACTGACTTCGAACTCCCTTTCTTTTTTCCTACTTAGAGTTAAAAGATGGAACCTGACGACCTACCCTTCATTAGGTGACTGTCTATAGTATTTCCTTTTCGGTTTTCGAGTAACCATCTCCACCCACTAGAGTATTCCCTTATACAAGACAAAATCTGTATGTTCTAACTCGACTTCACAAAGACCTTAAGGTTTCTCTTTAAAATAAAACATTATGTCACAATATTGAGAGTATATGTGGAAGTTTTCAGGTCATAAATTTCGTTTTATATCTTATAAATGATGACCTTTCTATGTCACTTCCCCTTTACTTTATTTTTCTCCTTCTTTCTTACTTTTTATGTCTTTTTATTGAGTACGAATAACGAATCCTATTCCTATAAAGACCCGTGGTAAAACTTCATCGACTTTAACAGAAACTTTGACAGGGTAGAGCAAAAGATGTAAAATTAACATACATGGGACATAGGTCCTGTTGACCAAAGAAGTACGATACTATTAAGGGGAGTGTATATCTCAGGAAGAGTGGACCCATAAAATAGTTTTAACGTACTGAGGGTCCGTAAGAGACTAAGTAGGGAATACGTTGATTTGTAGAATAATAGATTGAAGAGAGTTAATCAAGTATCCCATCGTCAGGACAAGTCATTCTGTAGGATTATGCATGTAATAGTAAAAGATATCCATTTTTAGATTTTTTTTTACTATTATTTTCGTGGGTTGTGTACATTTCACTCACTGCAGTGGTCCTTTCCATGGACCCGACAGAGGGTTCTTTGAAGGAAGTGACTCGTCCATTGAAACACTTAAACGGTGTCAGGCTTCGGTCGAAACGTCAAGTTACCCATATATAGAATTTATATCTGAATGTAAAATTTTTTTATAAATTGTACCCTTTAATTTATCTGATAGAAAATAATTACCCCGAAGTACCCACCACGATCACCATTTCTTGGACGAACGGTTACGTCTTCTGTATTCTCTGTACTCAAACTAAAAACTCAAACCTTCTAGGGGGTTACCTTCCGTACCGTTGGCTGAGGTCATAATAACAGGTCTCTTAGGGTACCTACCTCTTCGGACCAGACGATGTCAGGTATCTCAGTGTTATTGTTGTATGTATTCCCTGTGACCTCTCTCCTATCGAAAGATGTTATATTTGTACACCCAACCAAAGGAAGATAATGTGGGACTCTAATCCATTTTTCTCGGGAAGGAGGGAGGAAAACGGGTTGGATTTCTTGATCCTCTATCTCGATTACCTGTAACCTACTCACTACTGAGTACAACCTTCAATTTGTTTTCTCTTTCATAACATCGATGAGCAAGACCCTTTGTGTTAGTAAGTCTTCCTATTACGTCTATCACCTCACGTCAAATAATGTGGTCGCCCGGGTTCCGTCGTAAAGGGAAATCGGTTCCTGGGACTGGTCAATACAAGGGATGCACATGCACGGGTCGGGTGGAGGGGTTTAAGGGATTTTGATCAGACTTGTTTCCTTTTCTTTCTATGTTAGTTTCAATTGGGTACTAAGTATACGGAATCCGGATCCATCAATTGTCACCTGTTAATAGTTATCCGGACACCAGTATGGGGTTATTTGTATAATCTTAAATACTAAGATAAGTCAATGTGTCTTTTAATCCTATAAGAAAATCCACTGTCTCTCAGATCCAACTCGGTACCCCGAGAAGGTAGACCCTCCCAGACCAAAAGGTCGACCATAGAGCAAAGGTTTTTATGACCCGTATATCGAGTTTCAGGTGTCAGTCCCGGTTCTACCTCAGGACAAAAGTTCTACCTCGGACAAGACAGACAAAGACGAAGTTTTCGTGTTGGTTCCCGTTCTCTTTTTTTTTTTTTTTCTCAATTCCCTAAACGTCCTACCCTTGTTTCTCTCCCAAGCTATATTCTTTGTGAAATCCAAAACCATCTGAGACCCAACTGTTCACCAGAAGGACAGAGTACGGAGTCTGGACAAAGACGAGTGTCTTCCTATTCGGGACCATCTTTCTGGGGTTAGTTCAGTCCTACCTGTCACTTAAGGACCGAAAGAGACCCGTCAGTTTGTTCCCAGAGACGTCGACCTCACGTCTGCCGTCACAAAACTAGTACTTTAGTAGTAACCTCCGTCACAATTGAACAGGAGACGAACGGAGTGTTATGCGGTCAATTGGTTCTCGGGTTCACAATTCCGTTCTTTATGCTGAAGTAAACCTTTCTATCGACTGTTCTCTTCCACCTTCTGATAATTATTATAGAGTTTTATGGGTAGAACAACCCCAGACCTACGGTTCAAGTAAATATCTCGTCTCTACCCCCCTCCACTCCTTTATTTCATTTTTCCGATAGTTAGGACCTTTATAGAGGATCTTAGCGTTCGGAGTCCCTCCCTTACACAATTAAAGGAACAAGGACATCGGTGAGTGTCCACCTGTTCCCAGGACTTGTTTTTCCGTGTAACCAAATTATAAATCTATCTCCCCGTCCCAAGGGACTCCGTCCGGTAATACACGTTTGTCATAGAAAAATCACTTGTTATCGTTGTCATTCGTTTCCAATTTATTTTCTATGTCTGGATTACCTCAGTCACGAGAGAACATTGTCGTCTTCTGTCCAGACAATCATATTCACACAAGAAACACTGGGTGAGTTCGAAGAATGAACACAATTTCACGTTAACTAATAACTATGGACATTCGACGTCTCGTTATAAAAAGAATTACAAAGGATATAGAAAAAGTCACACGAGGTAATCGTTGTTCGACCTTATAATGTTGAGTAGAAATCAAAGTACGGTCCTTCCGGGACTTTTGAATACAAGTGAATCGTAATTTGAAGTCCATAAGAGGACTTAGATTTCTTGTGTTCCCCTCTAATTTTCGTTTCAAAGTTTGATTCCCATTAAATAGAGGGAACCACTTATCCTACTCTCGATATTTTTCCTTCCTGTATAGTTTACTTAGTATTCAGCTCGTACTCAATACCACATAAGATATACTTGCCAAAACAACCTCACTCCATTCTCTATCTGTCCGAGGTCCAAACTGTAAATGTTAGTCGGTCAGAGCTCTTTAGACATACGTCCAGTCCTTCGTTGTCCATCATGACCTGTACCTTGTCTGACCAAGGTTTATCCTTTTCTCATGCAGTTCCGACATATAACAGTGGGACGAATAAATTGACGATACGTCTCATGTAGTACTCTTTACGACCTGCCTTCTTTGTGTTCGACCTTAGTTCTAACGGCCCTCTTTATAGTTATTGGAGTCTATACGTCTACTATGGTGGGAATACTGTCTTTCACTTCTCCTTGATTTTTCGGAGAACTACTTTCACTTTCTCCTCTCACTTTTTCAACCGAATTTCGAGTTGTAAGTCTTTTACTTCTAGTACCGTAGGTCAGGGTAGTGAAGTACCCTTTATCTACCCCGTTGTCACCTTTGTCACAGTCTGAAATAAAAACCCCCGAGGTTTTAGTGACGTCTACCACTAACGTCGGTACTTTAATTATCTGCGAATGAGGAACCTTCTTTTCAATACTGGTTTGATCTATCGTATAAGTTTTCGTCTCTGTAATGAAACGGTTGATTTCAGGTAGATCAATTCGGATACCAAAAAGGTCATCAATACATACCTACACTCTCAACCTGATACTTCTTTCGACTCGCGGCTTCTTAACTACGAAAACTTGACACCACAACCTCTTCTGAGAACTCTCAGGGAACCTGACGTTTCTCTAGGTTGGTCAGGTAAGACTTCCTCTGGTCAGGACCCTAAAGAAACCTTCCTTACTACGATTTCGACTTTGAGGTCATGAAACCGGTGGAGTACGCTTCTCGACTGAGTAACCTTTTCTGAGACTACGACCCTCCCTAACCCCCGTCCTCCTCTTCCCCTGCTGGCTCCTACTCTACCGACCTACCGTAGTGCCTGAGCTACCTGCACTCAGACTCACTTGAGGCCCTCAACCACTACCTGTTCCTCCGGACCGCACGACGCTAAGTACCCCAGAGTTTCTCAGCCTGTGCTGACTCGCTGACTTGACTTGACTCAGAGGAGAAACGTAAAGGACTCCGTTCTTTATCCACCTGAGGTCAACTCCTTAAAATGTTGGTCGTGGGGGTAAACGAGAACCTTCACTGTTGTCTCTGTCCCATTTATCAGTCAGAAACAGAGAACCATTGTGGAGTTCCCTTATTAATACCGTTCGTACTTGTCTCCGTTTCTGAGAAGATTCATTTTCTGTTCCCTCTGTGATGTGCACACGTTTTTTTCGAGAAACCTCAGTTTTCAGTCTCCTATCAAAGTTCAGTATTACTCAGAACGAGGAGGGTCTTCGGAAGTGAAGTTCTAGGTAGAACCGACTTCCCACGTACACGTGTGGGATCCCCTCCCAGGGTCCCATCCAGTCCACACCTTTTTCTTTGATCTATTGACCGGACTTCGTTCTGTTTCTGGGTCTTCTTGACTGGATATACTTACTACATTGACGAAGAAATGACGCCAGGAGGAAGGACCCTCCTACGGGTGTGACAGAAAGAGACCTACCGTAGAGACGGAACGAAGATAGAGTCGATACGTGCGAAAGAGATACACAAGAGGGTGAACATCAAGAGACAAAGATTATTCAAGACATGGACGTGAGTATCAAAGACAGAGGTACTATTTACGTAAAAAGTGACGTTAGTTTTTAGGTCCCCTTTTGTTGAAGATCGATCGGAACCGACCAAACCACCGCTCCTTTGGACCAAAAGTAGGTCCGATGGGACCTACTTTGACGACCCGTCCTTTAATTCTAGATGAAGTACGGTGAACGGTTCTATTCTTCCAGTGAAACCTCCGACACAATTTTCTAAGTATACTCAAAATGGATCAGAACTTCCAGACGTGTAGGAATTTCGTATGTTCTTCCCTTTGTATTTTATTCCTTTTAATCCCACATATGACACCTCTTTAATTGTTCTACCTTGGGGTGCGAGAGTACGGGAGAACGGGGTACAAGACATTTGTTACTGAAACGGGTCAACACATTGTATAAACTAACGAATACCGTGACACGTAAACGTAGTGTTTCATGAACGAACCAGTGTCCAATGACCCAGTGACACTTTCGGGACCGAAGACGACGTAAACCCAGTGTGACCTCACTATACTAATACAATATACTCCAATACAATACCGAGACAATACCGAAGTAATACGAATACAACACCGACGACGATACCGACGACGTAGTCGGTCCTCTCTCCGACACAAAACCAACGACACGGTCGGTCCTCTCTTATTTGGACAGACATCGAGGGTGTCGAGGAACGTAGACGAAGGTCGGAGAATCGAGTTCGGAACGGATCGACCTAAGTCACTCTTCAGACCTGGCACACTTGTCGTTCTGTTATACGTAGTGTATATCCTAGTTGGTCTGTAAATTTTTCACATAAGACTTACCACATTAATAAGGGTCAAGTCAAGTCATTTCAAGTCAACGAGTCAACACAGACTGAGAAACACTGGGGCACCTGACGTCATGTGGTCTGAGGAGACAGGTATTGGTTGAGGGTATCGAGCGAGTTTCAGTACAGTTAGTTCAGTCACTACGGTAGGTTGGCAGCGTATGGGACAGTAGGGGAAGAGGAGGGTGGGAGTTAGAAAAGGTCGTAGTCCCAGAAAAGGTTGTTCAATCAAGAAGTATAGTCCACCGGTCTCATAACCTCAAAGTCGAAGTCGTAGTCAGGAAGGTTACTTATAAGTCCTGACTAAAGGAAAGTCTACCTGACCAACCTAGAGGAACGTCAGGTTCCCTGAGAGTTCTCAGAGGAGGTTATGGTGTCAAGTTTTCGTAGTTAAGAAACCACGAGTCGAAAGAAATATCAGGTTGAGAGTGTAGGTATGTACTGATGATCTTTTTGGTATCGAAACTGATCTGCCTGGAAACAACCGTTTCATTACAGAGACGAAATATTATACGATAGATCCCACCAGTATCTAAAAGAAGGTTCCTCGTTCAAAGAAATTAAAGTACAGATGTCAGTGGTATACGTCACTCAAACCTCGAGTTTTTTATTCCAACCAGCGACAAAGGTAACAAAGAGGTAGATAAACGGTTCTTCACTACCCTGGTCTACGGTACTAGAAATCAAAAGACTTACAACTCAAAATTCGGTTGAAAAAGTGAGAGGAGAAAGTGAAAGTAGTTCTCCGAGAAATCAAGAAGCGAAAGACGGTATTCCCACCACAGTAGACGTATAAACTCCAATAACCATAAAGAGGAACGTTAGAACTAAGATCGAACACGAAGTTGGTCGGGTCACAAAGAGTATTATATGAAACGTATGTATAATTTATTTGTCCCACTGTCATATGTCGGAACTGTATGAGGAAAGGACTAAACCTTAGTCAGACAAAAAGGTACAAGTCAAGATCCACAACGAAGAACTGGACGTATGTTAAAAGAGTCTTCCGTTCATTTCACCAGACAATAGGAGTAGAGAAGGTCTTAAAAGGTGTCAAACAACACTAGGTGTGTCAGTTTCCGAAACCGTATCAGTTATTTCGTCTTCATCTACGAAAAGAATTTGAGAAAATGAAAAAACTACTAGGTCGTTTATAACCGTGAAATGAGAGACCAAGGAGACGGAAAAGATTTAGGTCGAACTTATAGACCTTCAAGTGTCAAGTACATGACAACTTCGGACCGAACCTCTTAACACTCGTAATGAAACGATCGTACACTCTACTCACGTTAACACACCATCAAACTCGTAAGAAACCGTAAGGGAAAGAAACCCTAACCTTACTTTTGACTGGAAAAGGTTAGGACACCGTTGACGACTCACAAGGTTTAAAGGACCGTATAACTCACGTCGTGAAAGTGTCGTAGAAAGTTTAGAAAGTCCTAAACTTTATCGAGTTGACCTTAGGGTAGTGGAGGTGATCTAAACAAGTATCACTACGAAGGATTCGGTTGAACTGAAGTGTAAGATTCTACAGACCGAGATCCACTCACTAGTGTAGTAGAACCGATAGACCCAGTACTTCTAAAAAAACACATCAAGAAGACACATTACAACTATGGAGAAGAATTATATAAGACGAAGACATTCCAGGTATGGTAAACACAGGAAATAACACAGGTAGAAACGTACTTTACAAACGAACAATAGAGATTAAAAGAAGTTCTCTAGAGATCAGAAGGGTTAGATAACAAAAGGTCAAAGAAACGTAACTAGCGACTCCTTCCGAAGAATAGAAAGGAACGAGAAGAAACTTAGAGACATAATTTTACCCATATAGAAAGGAAAAGAGGAAAAGGAAAGTGAAGAGAAGAAAAAGTCGATAAACATTCCGGAGGACTCTGTTGGTAAAACAGTAAAACGTAAAGAAAAAGACCTCTTACCAGAACTAGTGACGGAGAACATGTTACAGTACTTGGAGACAGGTATAAAGTAGTCCGTGAGACAGATAGTTTAGATCAGGGAACTTAGAAAAAGAGTGAAGGTGACATATTAGCATTCCCTAAACTAAATCCAGTATAGACTTACCAGATCACCAAAGGGGATGAAAGAAGTTACATTCAGACTTAAACCGTTATTCCTCATGTACTAGACTCGGTGTCAGTCAGAACAAAAACGACTTACATATCTCGAAGAGGTAAAAACCGACGTTTCTTATATTAGTTAGACTAAAACCACAACTGGCAGACCACTACAGGTACACATCTCAAAAGAGAACACAACAACCTTCTCCCACAAACGATACTGGTCCCGTAAGAGAAACGTTTTGAGACAATCGAAAACGGGACGAAGTAAAAAATGAGATTCCGGTTTAAACGGATAATGAGATTCATAGAGAACTGAAGGATGAGAACGTAAGGTCAGGTGATATTACTTCCTATAGAAAAAACCCACAATCAAGATGTTGTAGAACATCCAGAAGTATCTTGGTAAGTTGAAGTCGAAGAAGTCTTAAGGACCAACCCCGTATCTGAATCTAATGAGACTATAACCTACCAAACGGAACCTTTGCTTGTCTCTAGTAAGACAGTAAAAACTCTAACGTAACTTCAGGACGTAAAAACTGATACTCCCGATGAGGTAAAGAAGATTCCCTAAGGACGGACGTCATCATCTATATTACCAGTAGACTTAATCAAGTGGGAAAGGTTAATGGTCAAGTTGTCCAGAGTTTAAGGTTCATAAGACTTCACCAATTAACCAAACGTTTTAGTATAAATACTATACAGTGATACACAAAAAGACAAGTCTAATAATAATATATTTACCACTTAAAATTATTGTTTTAAGACAAGTCTCCTTCGAACGTACTCGAATTCATCCGAGGAAGTCCACAATTCGATGAACTCTTCTGAAATTTCTCAAGGAACTGTTACAAATTAATAAGATGTACAAAGATTTCATAGTCACAGTATATCATATAACCGTGTTTCGTTCGTTCATAACTCCACTTTATAATAACTGGTCAAAACAAGTCAATCGGAGTTCCTTCACTTCTGTGAAACTACGTGTTGTCTCTAACAGTGGCACAGTAATTCTGGACATGTCCAACACGTCAGAGACTGATCGTCCAGTCACTGTCCTGGAAGACGATTTCTTTCTACTACTTCTTCGGACCGACGATACCTCTCGAAGCTCATCCCACCCCCATCCCAGGGGAAGATTAGATGACAGAGATCACGGAATTGGAGACCCAGGAGACACTCTTCGACCACACTATTAGTGATCGGTGATATCGATCCTTGTAGGGAAAGAGACTTAAGAAGAAGAGTCTCCAATACGGTTAGAAGAATACGTAAAATATAACCAACAGTGAATTAGTAAAACATCGTAAACACCGATAGTAAGAGACGTGTACTTGAATAAAACGGTTATTTTTCAGTTAATTGGTTGTGACTAAGGTGAAAAAATTTTTGAAATTAACTTCCTATTAACGAAATGTATTAAAACACCAAAAGACAGTATGTAGTAGTTCTTATTCGGTATCCATATGGGTACAGGGGAGGGAGGGTAGAGTGAGGGGTGGGGTAGGGAGTCGGACAGTGTCTCGGGGACAAACTCAAGGGACTCAGTACGTCGTTTAAGGGTAACCGATAGACAAAATGTGTACCAAAACATTTAAAGACAATGAGAGAGGTATGTAGAGGGGAAGAGGGAGGAGAGGAGGGTGGAACAGGTATCCAGACAAGAGATACAGACAAAGAGGTAACGGTGGGACTTTTATTTAAGTAGTCACGGTAGAGAAGTCTAAGGTATATATACACACACACACAGTCATATACTATAAATATAAAGAGAAAGACTGAATGAAACGAGACATATTACCCGAGATCAAAGTAGGTGGAGTATTTTTGTCTAAGTTTAGGTAAGGAAAAATACCGACTCATCATAAGGTAACATATATACATGGTGTCGAAGAGAGCTACCTGTAGATCCAACGAAGGTACAAGATCGATAACATTTATCTCGACGTCACTTGTAATCCCACGTACGTAAAAAAGTCAAAACTAAAGAAGTACCATATACGGATCCTCACCCTAACGATCCAGTATACCACCAAAATAAGGATCCAAAAATTCCTCAGAGGTATGGTAGAAGGTATCACTGATATAGTCAAATGTAAGGGTGATCGTTACGTTCTCACAAGAGAAAAGAAGTGTGGGAGAGGTCGTAAATAACAAACATCTGAAAAACTACGACCGGTAAGACTGACCACACTCCACCATAGAGTAAAATCAAAACTAAATGTAAAAAGTCTATTACTCACTACAATTTACTCACTACAACTCGTAGTAAAGTACACGAAGAATCGGTAGACATTCAGAAGAAATCTCTTTACAGACAAACCCAGGGATAAGGTGAAAACCTGACCCAACAAACGAAAAAACTATAACTCAACATATTCGAGGAACATATAAAATCTTTAATTAGAAAATAGTCAACAAAGGGAACCATAATAAAAGATGATAAGACTCCCAACAGAAAAGTGGAACAAACATCTAAGGAAACGACACGTTTTCGAAAATTTAAATTCATCCAGGGTGAACGAATAAAAACAAAAACAAAGGTAATGAAATCCTCCACTCAGTATCTTCTAGAACGAAACTAAATACAGTAGCTCACAAAACGGATACAAGAGGAGATTCTCAAATTGTCAAAGGCTAGAATGTAAATCTAGAAATTAGGTGAAACTCAAATAAAAACACATACCACAATCCGTTCTTATGACTTCACCAAACGGTAAGGGAGGAGGTCACCTGGTGTAAGACAGTCTGGAGAGGTGGTACTGGACGGGTAGAACTCACCGGGGTGCCCGTTCCGAATCAAAGTAACTCAATCTGTTCCGACACCAGGATCACACTAATCTAACTGATCAAAAGACACTAATACCAAAGTTACTCAGACGGTAGATCACGCGAGAACACTGTGGATGGTAGAATGAACCCAAAGAGAATTGAACCTACAGACCATAGAGAAGTGTCGACGAGGTCGTTTCGTATCGGTGACGAGGAATGGAACCTGCTCCCTATAGAGGAGTACGGCGAGAAGGACTGGAACTTGCACCTTATCGAGGAGATCCGGGAGGACGACCTTTTCCCTTACCGTTTGGTGAAGTCATAAGAACGGAACTCTTGGGGTACTTGTCATACTTTTCCGTTTTACTATCCTATGACTTTCTCCTTGATGGGTCCAGTCATCCACGGGTTATACGATACCCTCTTTATTGAGGTCTTTCTTACTGTCCTACCTCGGTTTCGTTTTTGTTATCGGTCGACACCTACACTGACCACTATCTTCGTTCCAGGCTTCGACATTTCTCGTTATAACATCCTTGGACCTTATAGTCCAGGTACTTAGTTCCGTTTAACCTTCACCAGTTTGTTCTCTACCGTTCTCACTTGTAGTTATAAGATCCTTACTCGCTTGGTTTTACCTGACCTTACCCACGTAACTTGAGTCTACTGGTAATATAGATGATGACACCCGTCCTTAGGACATCTTCTTTACCTCATCGGTAGTACTAGTTGTTTTCTCAGACTTTACGTCATGAACCTACGTCAAAGTTTTTACTGTCTTACTAGAGACAAGTAAAGGTTCCGTTTGGTAAGTTATAGCGTCATTAGGTTGAGATACGGAGTTAGTCATTACGACTTCTTCGACTTCAACTTACCAAGATACTTCTGGATGTTCTGAAACATCTTGATTGTGGGTTTTTTCTACAGGAAAAGTAAGATCCCCTGACCTTACGTTTTCATCCTTCAGTTCTTTGTAGACCTCATTGTCCGTTTAAACCGGAACCTTATACCTCACTTCGTCCCGTTTCTGATTATCTCAAAACGGTTCTTTTGCGTGACCAGTATCGTTTGTGGGAGAAGGTTGTTGTGTTCTCTTCTGAGATGTGTACTTGTAGTGGTCTACCAGTTGTGGCTTTAGTCTAACTAAGATAAGAAACGTCGGTTTCTACCTCTTCGAGATATATCAGTTGTTTTTGTTCTGGTCCTCGACTGACGCCGAGTCTAGTACTTGAGGAATAAGGGTTTAAGTCTGACTTTAACTTCTTTCATCCCTTTTGGCGATCTGGTAAGTCCATACGGGATTTAGTTTAGGGAATACTAATGTGTCACCTTCACTCTTTATGTAAATTCCCAGATCTAGACTATCTATCTCACGGACTACTTGATACCTACCTCCAAGCACTGTAACATGTCCTCTGTCCCTAGTTCTGATAGGGGTACCTTTACTTTACGTTTTTTCGTTTTACCGACAGACCCCTCCGGAATGTTTATCGACACTTTCTTCTCTTCACTTTTCGTTTCCTCTTTTCCTTTCTATATTCGTAGACTTACGTCTCAAGGTTTCTTATCGTTCTTCTCTATTCTTTCGGAAGGAGGCGTTAGTTACGTTTCTTTATCTCCTTCTGTTGTCTTACCCTTTCTGATCTCTAGAGAAGTTCTTTTAATCTCTATGGTTCCCTTGTAAAGTACGTTTCTACCCGTGTTATTTCCTGTCTTTACCAGACCTTGATTGTCTTCGTCTTCTATAATTCTTCTCCACGGTTCTTATGTGTCTTCTTGACATGTTTTGTCTCGAAATTCTGGTTCTATTAGTGCTACCACACTAGTGAGTGGATCTCAGTCTGTAGGACCTTGCACTTCAGTTTACCCGGAATCTTTCGTAGTGATGTTTGTTTCGATCACCTCCACTACCGTAAGGTCAACTCGATAAAGTTTAGGACTTTCTACTACGACACTTTCACGACGTGAGTTATACGGTCGTTTAAACCTTTTGAGTCGTCACCGGTGTCCTAACCTTTTACAGTCAAAAGTAAGGTTAAAGTTTCTTTCCGTTACGGTTTCTTACGAGTTTGATGGTGTGTCAACGTGAGTAGAGTGTGCGATTATTTCATTACGAGTTTTAAGAGGTTCGGTCCGAAGTCGTTATGCACTTGGCACTTGAAGGACTACAAGTTCGACCAAAATCTTTTCCGTCTCCTTGGTCCCTAGTTTAACGGTTGTAGACAACCTAGTACCTTTTTCCTTCTCTCAAGGTCTTATTACAGATAAAGACGAAATAACTGATACGGTTTCGGAAACTGACACACCTAGTGTTGTTTGATACCTTTTAAGACTCTCTCTACCCTTATGGTCTGGTGGACTGGACGGAAAACTCTTTAGACATACGTCTAGACCTTCGTTGTCAATCTTGACCTGTACCTTGTTGTCTGACCAAGGTTTATCCTTTTCCTCATGCAGTCCCGACATATAACAGTGGGACGAATAAATTGAATATACGTCTCATGTAGTACTCTTTGGGGTCCGACCTTCTTCGTGTTCGACCTTAGTTCTAACGAACCTCTTTAGAGTTATTGGAGTCTATACGTCTACTGTGGTGGGAATACCGTCTTTCATTTTTCCCTGATATTTCGGAGAACTACTTTCACCTTCTCCTCTCACTTTCTCAACCGAATTTCGAGTTGTAAGTCTTTTACTTCTAGTACCGTAGGCCAGGGTATAGAAGTACCTTTTATCTACCCCTTTGTCACCTTTGTCACAGTCTGAAATAAAAACCCCCGAGGTTTTAGTGAAGTCTACCACTAACGGCGGTACTTTAATTTTCTGCGAATGAGGAACCTTCCTTTCCATACTGGTTGGATCTGTCGTATAACTTTTCGTCTCTGTAATGAAACGGTTGTTTCCAGGCAGATCAGTTCCGAGACCAAAAAGGTAACCAGTACATACCTACACTCTCAACCTGACACTTCTTTCGACTCGTGGTTTCTTAACTACGAAAACGTGACACCACAACCTCTTCTGAGAACTCTCAGGGAAACCGACGTTCCTCTAGGTTGGTCAGGTAAGACTTCCTCTAGTCGGGACCCTATAGAAACCTTCCTTACTACGATTTCGACTTTGAGGTCATGAAACCGGTGGAGTACGCTTCTCAACTGAGTAACCTTTTCGAAGACTACGACCCTCCCTAACTCCCGTCCTCCTCCTCCCCTGCTATCTCCTACTCTGTCGATCTACCGTAGTGACTGAACTACCTGCACTCAGACTCACTTGAGACCCTCAACAACTACCTGTCCCTCTGGACCACACGACGCTAAGTACCCAAGTGTTTCTCAGTCTATACTGACTCGTTGACATGACTTGACTTGACTACCACAATCCGTCACTAGATTAAAGTAAAAAACGTACATCGACTGGTCAAAAAGGTCGTGATGAATAACTTGTCCGACAGATACGGTATAACATATAAGAACGGAGGAAACAGTTTTTATTCCATGGATATTCACGTTTCACGTACGCAAATAGAGACCCAAGAGATAGAACAAGGTAACCAGATATAAAGACAAAAACACGGTCAAGATATGACAGAACTACTGATCTCGAAACTTCATATTAGACTTTAACCCTACCAACTATGGAAGTCGAGGTAAGAAGAAAGAGTTCTAACGAAACTGATAAGTCCCGGAAAACACAAAGGTATACTCAACACTTTTAAAAACAAGATCAAGACGCTTTCTTTTCGGTAACCATTAAACTATCCCTAGTGGAACTTAGACATCCGACGTAAAACATCATATCAGTAAAAACGTTATAACTAAGAAGGGTGACTCCTTGTACCTTATAGAGAGGTAGACAAATACTGTAGTAGTCCCAGAATGTCAAAAGACATATATCCAGAAAACAAAGGAATCCATCCAAATAACGATCTATAAAATAAGAAAAACAACGTTAGTACTTACCATAACTAAGGAATTAAAGAGAAAGACTAAAAAGTAACAAGCATATATCCTCATGTTCACTAAAGACACACAAAAGGAACATAGGTGCTAAAACGACTTAAACGACTAATCGAGATCATTAAAAGACTATCAAAGAAAACCCAAAAGATACATATTATAGTACAGTAGACGTTTGCCACTCTCATAATGAAGAAAAGACTAGATCTAAGAAAAATAAAGACAAAGAAGAGATTAACGATATCGATCCTGAAGGTTTTGATACAACTTATTATCACCACTCTCACCTATAGGAACAGAGTAAGGACTAGAATCTCCCTTTCGAAAATCAAAAAGTGGTAACTCTTATTACAAATGAGTCCCGAAAAGTATATACCTCTTCCGTTACCGTGGGGTGAAGTCAGGAGAACGGACCTTTTAGGGTACCTGTCTCCTCGGACCATCCGATGTCAGGTACCCCAGCGCTTCTCAGCCTGTGCTGACTCGCTGAAGTGAAAGTGAAAAGTGAAAGTACGTAACCTCTTCCGTTACCGTGGGGTGAGGTCATGAGAACGGACCTTTTAGGGTACCTACCTCCTCGGACCATCCGATGTCAGGTACCCCAGCGCTTCTCAGTTTGTGCTGATTCGCTGAAGTGAAAGTGAAAAGTATATATCAGAAATAATGCAACTCCATCCAAGGAAGATACAGGTAAAAAATTTCATAAAAATAGTATTTACCTACGACCTAAAACAACTTCCGAAAAAGACGTAAATAACTCTACTAGTATACCAAAAATAGAAAGTTGAACAACTATACCACATAGTACAACTAACTAAACGGATACAACTTCTTAGGAACGTAGGGACCTTATTTGGGTTGAACTATTACCACATACTCCAAAAACTACACAACAACCTAAGACAAACGATCTTAAAACAACTCCTAAAAACTTAGATACAAGTAGTCACAATAACCGGACTTTAACAGAAAAAAAGTACAACAGAAAAGGACTAAAACCATAGTCCCACTAAAACCGGAACATCTTATTCAAACCTTTACAAGGAAGGAGACGTTAAAAACCCTTCGCAAAGTCTTTTTATCCGTAATCGAGAAGAGACTCACAAACTGTCTTAAGGAGACACTTCGGTAGACCGGGACCCGAAAACAAGATCCCCTCCAAAAACTAGTGACAAAGTCAAAGTCACAAACATTAACCCAACAAGTACTAAAGATAAATAAGGACCAAGTCAGAACCTTCCGACTAGAAAAGATTTATAGACGGGTAAAGGAGATCTAATAGGTAAAATAATCGTATATCAACGAGTATTATAAGAGAATACTAGGGAACATATAGACACAACAAACAACATTGGAGAGGAAAAAGTAAAGATTAAAATAACGTAACTAAAAAGAGGGAAAAAAGGAACTACTTAGACCAATCACCAAACAGTTAAAACAATTAGAAGACTTTCTTGGTCGAAAATCAAAATAATTAGAAACGATAACAAAGGAAGTAAATAAAAAGTAAATAAAGACGAGACTAAAAATACTAGAGGAAGGAAGACGACTGAAACCCTCAAAAAACAAGAAGATGAAGGCCGACGAAATCTACATCTAAATCCGACAGATAAGTTACGAAAAGAACGAAGAACTCCATACTAACATAGAGATATTTGGAGGGAGAATCTTGACGAAACCGACTCAGGGTATCCAAAACCCAGTGGAACAAAAGTAACAGTAAACAAAGATCCTTAGAAGACTAAAGAAAAAAATAACGAAGTAATTGGAGAAACAATAAATCATTAAATAACAAATTAGAGGTACTCAAACACAAAAAACAACAAAACAAAAAAAGGACATCAACTATCGCAACATCACTCTCTTCTATGAACTATGTTAAAGTTAAAAGAATTTAAATGACTCCGAACTAAACACTGGACGCTATACCACATAGAACCTCTTACAAGGTACATATGAACTCTTCTTTCACATAAGACGTAAACCTACCTTTTAGGACTTCTATAGTTAATCCAGGTAAACCAGATTACAAAGTAAATTCCAAACACAAAGGAGTAACTAAGAGACCAAACTACTAGACAGGTAACTACTGTCACCCCTCAATTTCAGGGGATGATAAAAACACAACGACAGTTAAAGAGGAGAATACGGACAATCACAAACGGAATACATAACTCCATGAGGATACAACTCACGTATCTGTAAATGTTAACAATACAGAAGAACCTAACTAGGGAACTAGTAATACATCACTGGTAGAAACAGAGAATACTAATAGAAATAAAATTTCAGATGAAACAGACTTTATTCCTAACAGTGAGGTCGAAAGAAAACCAAAGGTAAGTGTACCTTATAGAAAAAGGTAGGAAAATGAAAGTCAGAGATACACAGAGATCCATACTTCACACAGAGGACAGTCGTCGTATATATACCCAGAACCAAAACATAGGTAAGTCACTCAGACATAGAAAACCAACCACGTAAATTAGGTAAATATAAATCCCATTAATAACTATGTATACAAGGATAACCGTAAAAGAACTAAAAACCCCCCAAACAAAAGTATCCAGAAAGGAAAGAGAACACAAATGACCGATACATTCAGGGAAATCATAAACAACATTCCGACCAAACCACCACGACTTAAGAAAATTAAAGACGAACAGACATTTCGAAAACTAAGAAGTAGTTAAAACTTACTCTAGAAACGACCCATATCATTAGTACCAACATCCAAAAAGAAAAAGTCATGAAATTTATATAGGATGGTAAGGGAAGACCGGACATCTCAAAGACGACTTTCTAGTCGACAATTAACATACCCAAAAGGGAACATACAATGGTCAACGAAAAGGAAACGACGAAAATTAAAAGAAAGAAACACGAAATAGAGACAATCGAACTAATTATACACAGAGCTACACAAAGAGGAACCCAAATTGAACATCCCCTGAGAAACACGAAGAACCCCTGGGAGACACAAACTGATAAAGGAAAGGGCACAACCCCTTCAAAAGTTGATATTAAAGAAGTTTTTTAAAAGAGTCACGGAAAGAAAAAAAGAAGAAGGAGACCCTGAGGTTATTAGGCTTATAACCACGTAAATTATAACAAGGTTTCCAGAGACTACGAAAGAAGTTAAGAAAAATAAGGAAAGGGAAATAAGACGAGAAGCCGTCAATAAAGGTGGTAAGATAGGAGGTCGAGTGAATAGGCAAGGACAGAGTCAATAAGACGATAACCAAGGAAGATCACATAAAAATTAAAGTCATTAACACAATAAGTGGAGACAAACGAATAAGAAATAAAGAAAATACAGGAACCACTAACATAATTGACACAATTTACGAAGAACATAAAAGAGGTAAGATAAAAGTTCAGAAGCCTCGTAGAAATGATAACAATAAGAATTAAGAAAAAGTCCCTCTAATGAATAAAGGAGAAGTAAATAAACCAGGACACTCAAAGATGAAACGAGAAAGTACACCTAACATAAAGAGNACACGTAACATAAAGAGACAGAAAAGTAGTAGAAAAAAAAAAAAAAGGGATTGAACGAGGTGAACTCCAGAGGAAAAGGGTCCGAAATCCCACTATAATGAAGAAGGAAAACTAAAAACGGGACCCTCCCTTTACAACCAACCCACCAAACACGACTAAGGAACAACCCCCACTGAACACAGACACAAGATCACCCTCCTCTAGTCCATCCATTAATGTCTTTATGACCCTGTATATGTATGTGTGAAGGTGTGTATGTCAATATCGGTTTTATGAGATTTCTTTTCTCATGTCCTCTAACTGAACCACTCGTTCCCTTTGGTCTCCACTATAGTTGGTCAACTTTCGTCTCAATCGATTACGAGTTAGACCTTTAGACTCGTCCTTGTCCTCCGGTTGACCCCTCATATCGTATCTCTCGAGTTGTTAAATTGAATGAACCACTTTCTTCGCACTTCCTTTTTTCCCTCTTTTTTCTCTCTCTCGTTTCTTTCTCCTCTTCCCTCTCTTTTCTCTTCTCCTTTCCCACCTCTTCTCCTAATCTTTTTATTTTTCTCTTTCTCTTTTATTTTTTATCTTTTCGTTTCTACTTATCTACACACACCCTTTCTAAATAGATATTGTCCTTCTCGATATCGGTCATTTCTTGTCATCCTTTTCGTCAACCTATATAGGTTTTGTTTTAAAAATTTTTGAGTAGTTCTTTTCTCTTCTTTTTTTCACTCTTTCTCTTTTTTTCTTTTCTTTTTCTTTGGATTTTACTTAAAAAAGGACGGAAAGAAAAAAAAAAAAAAACTGTTCTTTGTGTTTCTCCTTTTGAGGTGTCGTGGTATTTTCCTATTATACTTCCACCTTTATATATCCCCCTATTTGGTACACTAAATATTCTTTTTTTTTAGAATAAAAATAAAATTGCTCCTTTTGAGGTGTCGTGATGTTTTTCGATTATGTTACCACCTTTATACAACCCCTTATTCGTAACACTAAATATTCTTCTTTCTTAGAATTTTACTGAAAAAAAAAAAAATTATTGTTCTTTTTCTCCTTTTGTCGTGGCGATATACGATCACACTTTCACCTCGACACAACCCCCTTATTTGTCACACTAAATATTCTCTTTCTTTTTCCTTTATCTAAAATTTTCCCAAAAGTTCCAGTATCAAGAACCAACACCTCGGACAGGGACACCTACCCCAACCCAATCACAGGACACTACAAAAGGACCAATCACCGTGAACACGGACACAAGACCAACTACCTCGACCTAGAGAAGAGAGACTTCCCGTCACGTCACAGGTCCTCAGCCAAAACCTCATAGATACCCAAGTCATACGGAAACCCGTCAGGAAGATCGAAAACACCACAAGTCAAGTCATCGAGTCGGTACAGGTTGAGAAACGCTGGGGTACTTAGCGTTGCGAGGTCCGGAGGGACAGGTAGTGGTTGAGGGCCTCAAGTGAGTTTGAGTACAGGTAACTCAGCCACTACGGTAGGTTGGTAGAGTAGGAGACAGTAGGGGAAGAGGAGTACGAGGGTTAGGGAGGGTTGTAATCTCATAAAAGGTTACTTGGTTGAAAAATGTACTCCACCGGTTTCATAACCTCAAAGTCGAAAACACCGCAACGACGACGACGACGACGATTCAGCGAAGTCAGCACAGACTGAGACACTGGGGTATCTGACGTCGGGCGGTCCGAGAGGGCAGGGACCCTAAGAGGTCCGTTCTTATGACCTCAATCCGAGTAGATAAAGGTGTCGACGATAAAGTCGTATAGACGTCCCGACGATCAGGGAATGAACAGGGACCCTAGTAACTACCACGAAGATAAGGGGACAGGACGGGGCGCGACGACGGGTTTTGAACCATCCATACAACGAACACATCTAGGAAGACGTCGTCGCTGAACACACCCGAAGGGAGCCGGGAGATTTCGAGTGAGAGAGACAGAGTCACAACACACGTGAACTGAGACTCGAGGACTCCAGGTGAGACACAGTGCCCGAACGCACGTGAACGAAGTCGAGGGGCCCGACCAGAGACGTAGTACCCTATCACACTTGAACAAAGTCCAAGGGTACGGGTAGGAGACACGGTGCCCCAAATACATGTGAACAAAGGTGAGTGACGGACGTGAGACAGAGGCCCTAATAAACAAGAAAGTCGAGACGGCCCTCCCAACACACTTGACGGGTCCAAACATACGGAGACGAGATAGCCGTAGGGTCAGGACGAGAAACATGGGCCACACAAAGGTGAAAAATTAAAAATTTTTTACACAAGACGACTCGAGACCAACGTTCAAAGTGAACTATTAGTATAAACCACAAAGTGTAATAGTGACAAACAGAGAAAAATTGAACCCGTAGGTCTGAACAAAAGTACAAGAATGATGATTGAGAAATAAAAAGAGGTTTTGGGTGTAAGTTTTATAGACGAAACTATTTTCCTTCTCCGTAAAATTTGATGGAAATTTCAATGTAGGACAAACCGTATACCGGACTTTTATAAAGAGAACCTTGACGTGGAACTTTTAAGGACACAATGTAATAATTTGTAGGAAAGTAAAGAAGGGAGAATTCAGTGATCGTTTTCTTAGTCTCAATAATAAATACTAATGTAAGACTGTTAATACAGTGAATTAACCTATCTAGTAACTACACTAGGTTCACACAAATAGAATAGACGAATACGGAGGGAAAGTGAGAGATATCATTCTAAAATCTGTACACAGAGAAATTTCTGTTCCTTCACTTAGAGGACTTATACAGGTCCGAAGGTAGATCTAGACTGAGATAAAATTAACATGTTACGGGTCATATAAAGTGTCTTAAGAGGTCTCTTTGTCTTGGTTATCCTATATGTCTAAGATACATTCTCCTCCAAATAAAATAATTTTTTTAAAAAAAATCGGTGTGGTACACCGTAAACCCTAGTATCAAGGGACTCGTCTCTAGTTTGGGTACAGCGGACGTCACCTTCGTACCTTAGAATTGGTGACCTGACGGTCCCTTCAGGGGATTCTCCTCCTAATTATATTCTTAACCAAAGGCATCAATACCTCTGGTTTTTCAATGTGTTATAAGACAGACGTTCAACCTCTTGGTTTTTTTGACCCTATATCAAATCAGGTCCAGGTTTCCGGACATTTAACCCTCAGTCCCCTGTTCCACCTTTCCACTCCTCCCCTCATTACCGTATTCATAACAAGACTCCGGTGACTAGTTTACAATAAGAGAGGACCTCTGTGGTAGTGTCTGTGTAGACCTTTATCGTAAAATGGTCGATAGACCCATGGGGGTCGGGTCAGTCCGACTGTATTTTAATTGACAGTGTGTGTTTTTGAAGTTATTAATATTTGTTGTTTTTTTAACAGAAGAATTAGTAGATACTACAAATAAATTCACCGAGATTTACTTTATTGTCGTTGACTTCTATATAAAAAGAAGTTATCGAATTTTAACGAAAATCTTAGAAATTAATAAATTATTCACCTTCAGTTGTTTCGATCAATTACAATCTAACTCACATGGACCAGTGTATGAAAACTCCTTTTAAAAACCTTATTTTTTTATTACGTACAAACTGTAGTCTGTAAGTTTTTAAGATAAACGGTTAATCTTTAGATCGTAACACATCTTTTATTTTGGTGATAAAGAAATCACGGTTTAGAAAACCAACTGACTCCGTAATTTGGTCAATTACAAAGTATTTACATTTTTACGATTTATGGAGTCCCTTATTTGGGTTTTACTTGAGTATTACGTCAAGGAGTTTTATACTATGAATAAAGATCGAAAACTTACGGATGACCGGTGACAGTACACTTTTGTCCGTATTGGGTGGGTCTTTGGTTCCTTTCTTTCGGAACCGTTTATATTTGTACTAAATACCGAAAGAAGGGGTACATTTTACTTGTAGGTGATGAAAACGGAAGACGAATAGTTGTACCACAGTCGTGATCTTACGTAATATATAGGTTATAGGGCCTCTCCAAAGACTAAGAGGTGAAGACAAACAATTCTGGACCCCTTCTCTTATATAGAAGAACGAGATTAAGAAGTGGTAACTGTCCTGACCACGATCTTTCAGTTCTAAGATATTTACATGTAACAAGGAGTAATCGGAGTTGAACTTCTGTCATAGAGAAAAAAAAAAAACTCTTCCCAAGAGTTTCCGGGTAAGTCCCTTAAACCCGATTACTCCGGTGTCAGACCTTACTCTCGTCTAGTCCTTACAGATCTAAGAACGAAAGAACGGTACCGTCTGGGGGAGACTTCGGACTCTCATTAATAAAATTACCGATTGGACACCTAAGGTAAAAAGGTACAGGAAGAACTATTTTTGTGTAAACGTGCAGTAAAAGTGAGAGGATAAAGAAAGGGGTGGTCAAATTAGGATGAGTTTAAAATTTCTTTCTTAAAACATTTCCTCAAATGATAAAATTCTGAGATTTGACTTTCATAACGATTTATTTTCGTTCAATTGTCATCTACATTACTCTTACTGTCATTCAATTAAATGAGTCTTAGAAACAACAGCTATATCACGGAGATTCCTATCACCGTCCCTTTATCTAAATGTATTCACGGTCTCTTTCGTCTGTACCAAGAAAAGGGAAAAGAATTTTTGAATAACGCTCTTCAGGAAAGAATATGACAATTTAGATCTTAAATTGTTGAGTGTATCTCTTTCAGAAATCTTGGAGTTTATCGTTTATTTACGTTGTACGAAATTTAAAAATAGATCAAAATAACTCTATATTGACTGTATGTTGTACCATAGTTGTAAAATCCAGATGTCGGATCCTAAACTATGAGTATGTAAACACCTTACACATTGTCTCATTCAAACGACGACGACGATTCAGCGAAGTCAGCACAGGCTGAGACACGCTGGGGTATCTGCCGTCGGGTGGTACGAGGGGGCAGGGACCCTAAGAGGTCCGTTCTTATGACCTCACCCAACGGTAAAGGAAGAGGTTAGAGAAATGAATTGGAGATAGTGAAGTATAACAATATTAAAAAGAGAATATTTTTCTTGACTTTTTTTGAAATTCTAGATGAGAGCACACACACACACACAATCAGTAAGGGAACACAGGCTGAGAAACACTGGTGTACCTGACACCGGGTGGTCAGAGGAGACAGGTAAGTTAAGAGGTCCGTTCTTATGACTTCACCCATCGGTAAGGGAAGAGGTGAATTAAAAGGGTTGGGGCACTACAGGACTTAACGTTCACATAAGAAATGGTAGACTCGGTGGTCCTTTCGGGAGATAAGAGAATCGTTGAAAGTTTACAAGGTATGTCATAATTGATATGACATCAGTGGTACGACGTGTGTAATGTTGAGCTCATGAATAAATAGAACATTTATGTTAAAACATTGAAAACTAGTGGAAGTGGGTAAAAACGGAAGGAGACGGGTGGAATCCGTTGTTAGTTGAAAAGAGACATACAAAAAAAAAAAAAAAGTCTAAGGTGTAAATTCACTCGAGCATGTTATAAACAGAAAGAGAAGGACTGTAAAATCAATTGTATTACAGAAATTCAAAGTAGGTATAACAACGTTCACCCATCTAAAGGAGGAAAAGAAAAATGACGACTTATTATAAATTAACACGCATAAGTAGAAACAAAATATATGTAGGTAGACACCTGTGAATCTACCAAATGTATCGAATCGATAATATTTATTACAACATAACTTGTGCTCCTATGTCTATAGAAAGGTTGTATCACTAAAACAAAGGAAACCTATGTGTCGGTCTTCACTTTAACAACCCAGTATACCATCAATGTATAAATTGAAAAACTCCTTAGAAGTATTACAAAAGTTACAACAACCATTGAGTGATTTAGAACAGACCGATAAACACTGACATATCTGACGTCGTGTAGTCCGAAGGGACAGAAAGTTTTAGAGGGTCTCAAACGAGTTTGAGTACAGGTAACTCAGTCACTACGGTAGGTTGGTAAAGTAGGAGACAACAGGGGAAGAGGACGGAAGTTAGAAAGGATCGTAGTCCCAGAAAAGGTTACTCAACCGAGAAGGGTAGTCCACCGGTTTAATAACATCGAAGTCGAAGTCGTAGCCAGGAAGGTTACTTATAAGTCCTAACTAAAGAAAATCCTAACTGACTAAACTAGAGGAACGTCAGGTTCCCTGAGAGTTCTAAGAAGAAGTTGTGGTGTCAAGTTTTTTAAGAAACCACGAGTCGGAAGAAATACCAGGTTGAGAGTGTAGTCATATACTGATGGTCTTTTTAGTATCGATACTGGTATGTCTGGTAAAAACCGTTTGACAGAGACGAAAAATTATCCGGTAGATCCAGGGAGTATCTATAAGAAGGTTCATCGTTCAGTAAAAATTAAAGTATCGACGTCAGTCGTAGGTATCACTAAAAGTCCGGCTTTTTTTATCAGAACAGTGAGAAAGGTTAAAAAGGGGTAGATAAACGGTACTTCACTACCCTAGACTACAGTACTAGAATCAAAAAAACTTACAACTCAAAATTTGGTCGGAAATATGAGAGGAGAAAGTGGAAATAGTTCTCCGAGAAATCAGGGAGAAACAAAAGACGGTAATCCCACCATAGTAGACGTATAGACTCCAACAACTATAAAGACAACCGTTAGAACTACGAAGTAGGTCGGACCGCAAAGTATACTACATGAGTCGTATTCTCGAAGGGACCACCGAGTCACCACTTCTTAAACGGAAGTTAAGTCCTCGGTGTTCTCTACACCCAAACTAGGGACCCAGTACATCTAGGGGACCTCTTCCTTTACCGTTGGGTGACGTCATAAGGACGGACCTTTTAGAGTACCTGTACCTTTGGACCATCCGATATCAGGTACCCCAACGTTTCTCAGCCTGTGTTGACTCACTGATAGTAAAAGAAAGAGAGAAGAGATGAGTCGTATATTCAATTTATTCATTTTACTGTCATATGTCGGAACTGTGAGGAAAGGGTTTTAACTTAATCAGGTAACAAGGTACAGACTAAGATTGACAACGAAGAACTGGAGGTATGTCCAAAGAGTCCTTCGTCCATTTCACCAGACCATAAGGGTAGAGAAATTCTTAAAAGGACAAACAACACTCTATGTGTCAGTTTCCGAAATCGTATCAGTTACTTAGTCTTCATCTACAAAAAGACCTCAGGAGAACGAAAAAGATATTAGGTCGTATACACCGTTAAACTAAAGAAAAACTAGAAGGAGACGGAAAAGATTTAGGTAGAACATGTAGACCTTCAAGAACCAAATACATGATAACTTTGGATCGAACTTCCTAAAACTCATAATGGAACGATCGTACACTTCCCTCACGTTTACTTTCCATCAAACTCGTTAGAAACCGTAACGGGAAGAAACCCTAACCTTACTTTTGACTCGAGAAGGTCACGACACCGGTAACGACTCAAAAGGTTTAAACGACACTTCGTGAAATTGTAGTAGTAGAAATCCTAAACTTTATCGAGTCGACCTTAAGGTAGTGGAGGTGGTCGAAACAAACATCATTACGAAGGATTACGGGTGAACTGAAACGTGAGGTCCTACAGACCGAGATCCACTTACTGGTATGGTAGTACCAATAGACCCAGTAATTATGGTAAAAACATGTTAAGAAGATACATAAGAACGGTGGAAAAGAATTAGAGAAGATGAAGACAATCCAGGAATGGTAAAAACAGGAAATAACACAGGAACTTTTCTAGAGATCAAAAGGTATCAACGAAGTTGTCAAATGTAAGGGTGGTCATCACGTGCTCCCAAGGGTAAAGAGGTGTAAGAGGGGTCTTGAACAATAAAGAACAGAAAAACTATTATCGGTAAGATTGTCCACATATTACCGTAGAGTATAACCGGAACTAAACGTCAAAGAACTATTAATCGCTATAACTTGTATAAGAGTACACGGAAGACCGGTAGACATACAAAAGAAACCTTTTTACAGATGAGTCAAAAAGACGGAACAAAAATTAAAGAACGACAACTCAACATACTGAACAAGTATATCAAACCTAAATACCATATACTAACGTTTATAAAAGATGGTAAGACATCCAATGGAAAAGTCAAACAACTACCAAAATAAACGACATGTCTTCTGAAAATCAAATTATATCAGGAAGAATAAATAACAACAAGAACAACGGAAACGAAAACTACATGATAGGTTTTTTAGTGACAGATTTGAATACAGTACCTCAAATTGGGACACAAAAGAGGATCCTCAAAATACCGAAGTCGAAAATACAACTTCAGAAATTAGGTAAAACTCAATTAAACATACGTACTACATTGTCCCTAGACTAAAATAAGAAAACGTATTGAGAGGTCAAAGGGTTTATGGAAAATAACTTCTCTGACAGAAAAGGGGTGACACATAAGAAGAACCGAAGAAACAGTATTTAATCAACTGGTGTATACGACTAGCTATACTAATAAAAAACGGAGAGATAAGAACACGTAACAAGATACACAGACAAATGTCAACGTAGTTTTCCTTATTTTATAGGTCCTTATTTAAATTGGTTTCTCCATTTTCTTAACATGGTACTTTTGTTCTGTGACTACTTTCTTTATCTCCTTATGTGTTTATTTACTCTCAATAAATCATGAATACACCAAAGGAGAACTTTACAATTAGGGGTGTATAACTGTACTAAACAATGTACGAGGGAAGGTGAGTGAAAGTAAGAGGTGAATCAAAAGTGGAATCTTTTTATCTGCAAGTAACTATAAAATCCCTCACAACAACAACAAATCATCGATTCAATACAGGTTGAGAAACACTGGGGTTGGTTCCAGACATCGAGTGGTCTGAAGAGACGGGTACCCTAAAGAGTCCGTTCTTATCACTTCCCCCAACGGTAAAGGAAGAGGTCCCGTAGAAGGGTTGGGTACCTAGTTTGGGTATAGAGAACGTACCCGTCCGTCTAAGAAGTGACGACTCGGTGGTCCCTTCGGGTAAAATCCCTTATGGTAAGGAGTGATAAAAGTGGGAAAAAACGACGAAGTAAAAAGAAACTCGTGAACACCGGTAATACTGTATAGTATGTTCACAAATCACTAAAGGACTTACTAAAGAACGAGAAATAAAGACCTTAAACTCGAATAACTTCTCCTTACCGACGTAATCTGAAAAATCCGATGATTTGTCTTATGGTACCGAACCGCTGACTTGTTGTCGTTTTTACATTAAATTGGTTATCTTTAAATAATAATGTGTCAAGGTCTCCGACCTTCTGGTTCTAATCCCTCGGTCGTACTAGTCCAAAACCACTCCTAAAAGAAGAACGCAAAGTCAGATAGTGGAAGAACGACACACGAGTATACCGGAAAGGAGTCACGCACCTTCTATCACTCGGTTTCTTTCTCTCTCTCAAAAAAAAAAAAAAAAAGGAAAGAGAAGAATATTCCGGTGGTCAAAATAGTCTAATTCTAGTGTGGTAATACTGAAGTAAATTGAAATGGAGGATTTTCGGGATAGAGGTCTATATCAGGTTAACACCCAATCCCGAAGTTGGATCTTAAGTCACCAACCCCTTTTACTAAGTCATGTGTCATTTGTCCCCGAAACGACTTAATACCTCACCTAATTACCTTTAAAAAAAGCACCTTCAGAACCGAGTATACATTTAGTCTCTTATACCAACCTATGGATATATCATATACGTTGGTAAGACCTGTGAATCCTCGAGAAACTTGAAAGACATTGTAAATTCATAGATACATACAAAGTAAAAAAGATTCTCGAAAACCATTGTAAATTCGGACGAACCGAGTAAAACGTTCACTTGAATGTGCATATGTATGTGTATACTGAGACACTCATCCCCCACAACGGACGAGGTATACGGTCGTAAAGACTTAGGATCGAGATCGGGTCGGTTATTTGAAAAAAAAAGACAAGGAGATTACACTTTTGAAATATCAGGGAAATTTTCAACATACGGTAAATTCATCAACATCCCTTTCCTTACATGTAAGAAAGTCAACTTTTATGACCATAAAAAAGTCCCGACTTCTAAAATAAAAGTGTCCAATTTATCATAGACAGTTCGTAAGGTGTTTGTTATATTTTTCGAATATAAATCTCACCAAACGTATGAAAAATGAAAGTGCCACGGTTAAGTCGAAAGTTTCACCGAAGATGTGATGACCAATGGACAAGTCACGATAATAGTGTTTCAAGGAGGACCAAGATGTCGTTCAAAAAAACCTCTAAGTACACTGGGTGTCCCTTCGTCTACGGAAAGTGAATTTTCGTCAGGACTTTACTTATGTTAAGTAAGAATACTCACCCGATCATAGACACAGGAGTCTAAATCCAGGGTTTGACCCTATTCTCGACCAGGTAATGAGTGAGAAATCCCTTGGAAGATGGAACCAGAAATGACTCTGGGCTCTAGTCCCTGTAAATTAAAAATGTGATAAAAACCTACCGATTCATCTTTATAAGGTTTAACTCCATCTGTCAGGAAGGGTGAGAGGACAGGATCGTAGAACCCAAGACATGAGTGTAGATGGTGGACCTAGTCATATATATCATTAAAGTCTCGTGATGGACTAAGACTTTTATTCTCAAATGACTTCCATCCCCAATTAGTAGTCAACACAAAAGGTTCGTTCAAAAGTCCAATGAAATTCGAAAGTTTAGACAATTTGAAAGTTTGGATTTTCACCCAAGTTGGTATTGTCTTACCATGCTAAGTGACTAAAAAATTCCTGACGTCGTCTATATTCGAGGGGGGTACATACCCCCACGAGAGAACTCAGATTGACAAGAACTTCAAGGGAAATTTGAGACTCTAACTCTTCGTCAACAACGTAGTCACAGACCTCAAAAAAGTGACGACAAAACAAAGGGGAAGAATCAAAGAGTTTTCATCGAAAAGGAGGACGGAGGAGAACTTAATCAAAGAGAGCCATCTTATGACAGTTGGTGGGAACGAAAAAAAAAGAAACGAAAGATTTTTATTTACTTTCATGAATTAATTCCACTCGGATCGCACCGAAGAAAAACGGACACTGTGAAAAGAGATTCCGAAAGACCCGTCCTAAAAAGAAAAAAAAAAAGAAGACTGTCCAGAATCCTTTAAATCGGAGACACCAAAACTTAAGTAGGAAAAAAACTTGAGGACAAATTTATATGGGTATTTAGACGGTGTCCCTTCCTCGAGGACAGAAGGTTTCCGAGTGACTACTGAAGATCTTATCAGTGTGTCCGAAAGGTAATTGGAAAGTATATATAATTATAAATTGGAAAAGCCGTAGAGTAACCGTAAGAAATCGATCATACGTTCTAGAGGAGGATTCCCTGATTGTGTCGAAAGAGATGAAAATCCCGGTGTACCCAACGGTAGTCCCCAACATCTCAGAAGGGTTTTGTCTAGTATAAACTTTCTGGACTGGGTCGTAAGTCAGAGGATCTCTGAGGTTGTCGTAGGAGTATGAATTCCGACCTTGCTACGAAAGAATGATTTAGAAAACAATGTAGACTTTGTGAGATGGAGAAAAATAGACACTTACGAAGTCTTTAATACACAAGTCCCATCTCCTTAATTTATAGGAAAAGATCTCCTCAGACAAACGTGTATTATTATAACTACTTCTCTATTACTAATGATGTAAGTCGATGTAACGTAAATAAAAGACCAAAATAGAATTAACCCGAAAATTTCCGGATAGTCTCCTACAGTTAAAGTCATAATGAACTTAGGTGACGAACTCAGATCGTGATTGTCACGAAAGAGACTTAAGTCTAGAAAACCACCATATTTTCAACACACAAAAAAAAAAAGATGGTCGAAATAACTTTATATTAACTGAATATTGTTACACTACTAAACTATGTACTTACATAACACTTTACAAACGGTGTCATTCATATGAATTATGTAGAAAATAGAGTGAATAAAATGGTAAAAGAACGACAACAATATCACTCTTGGAATTTTGAATCTTGCCAAAAGTTCTCATGTTATGTTATGACAATTGATGGCAGAGGTACGAGATGTAATCTAGTGGTCTTGAGTAATCATAACATTGACTTTCAAACTGGTTGCAACGTAAAGACGGTGGGTAGTCAGAGACCGTTGTTGTGAGAAATTCCGGTTAACAAAATAATCTGAGGTGTATCCTCACTTGAGTATCTCATAAACAGAAAGACAGACTAAATAAAGTGAATCGTTTTATAGGAGTTCCAGATTGGTACAATAACGTTTACCTTCTTAAAGAGAAAAAAATGCCGACTTATTATAGACAATAGATATTGATAGGATAAAAGAAAAGTTGGTGTAAGTCAAAAACTCCCTGTGAGTCTAACATAACCCTCTTCCGTTACCGTGGGGCGAGGTCATGAGAACGGACCTTTTAGCGTACCTGCCTCCTCGGACCATCCAACGTCAGGTACCCCAGCGATTCTCAACCTGTACTGACTCGCTGAAGTGAAAATGAAAAGTGAAAGTGCGTAACCTCTTCCTTTACCGTTGGGTGAGGTCACAAGAACGGACCTCTTAGGGTCCCTGCCCCCTCGGACCATCCTCCGGCAGATACCCCAGCGTGTCTCAGCCTGTACTGACTTCACTGAATCGTCGTCTAACATAACCGATAATACATTTTACGACGTTACTTATAGTTTCAAATCTGTAGAGAAACTCTGTCACTACGATATGGAAAGTTTTGATATGGGTTTATCCTACCGACCTACGATCTCATTATGATAAAAATTAAAAACTTCTTAGAGGTATGACAAATGGTTCACCGATATGGTTAGTTAAATGTATGGTCGTCACATGTTCGTAAGGGAAAAGAGGTGTAGGAGTGGTTGTTATCTCTTCCGTTACCGCTGGGTGAGGGTATGAGAACGGACCTTTTAGGGCACCTGTCTCCTCGGAACATCCGACGTTAGGTACCTCAGTGTTTCTCAGCTCGTACTGACTCGTTGAAGTGAAAGTGAAAAGTGAAAGTACGTAACCTCTTCCTTTACCGTTGGGTGAGGTTATAAGAACGGACCTCTTAGGGTCCCTTTCTCTTCGGATCACCAAACGACAGTTACCCCAGTGTGTCTCAGCTTGTGTTGACTTCGTTGAATCGTCGTCGTCGTCGTCAGTAACTGTTACCAATGAACAGAAAAACTACCATCGATAAGATTATTTATACTCCACTATAAAGTAACACCAGAACTAAACTTAAAGGGACTATCAATCACTAGAACTCACAGAAAAGTACATAAACAGAAGATGTTTCAAAAAAATTTGTACAGATTCGATAATAAAGGTTTAGTTGAACGTGTTCGAGATCTCAAGTCAAGTCAAGTCAGCGAGTCAGTACAGGCTGAGAAACGTTGGGGTACTTAGCGTCGTGCGGTCCGGAGGGAGAGGTAGTGGTTGAGGGCCTCAAGTGAGTTTATCGTTATGTTTACAGACAATGAGATTTCTAAAGGGACATACAGGACGACGAAAATGACCACCTGTTGAGATAACCATGGTCCAAGAAACGAGTAGAACCCGGGGACGTAGTGAACGACCAGAGGAAACTCCCTACCAGAAACGTACAGGGTACTATGTCTGAACTCGGTGATGAATAGTATAGAACACCAAACAACAACCACAACAAATCAGCGATTCAACACAGACTGAGAATACTGAGATACCTGACGGTCGATGAGACAGGTACCTTAAAGGGTTAGTTCTGATGACCTCACCAAACGGTAAAGGAAGAGGTCCCGTAGAAGAGTTGAGGTCCCTAGTTTGGACACAGAGGACGTAACCGTCCACCTAAGAAATGGTGATTCGGTGGTTCCTTCGGTCTGAATGTCAAACCCCCGACGAATAAGAAATAAACATAAAGGAAACTTACCAGGAATGGACACTAACTGGAGACTGGAGGGGTCTCAATTGAGAAGAGGTGTAACGGACCTGTGGGAACGCGAACGAGTGAAGAGAGAAAGACCCGTCATGATGTAATAGAAAGAAAAGGAAACGGTTTTACAAAAGTTTTTTAAAGATATTGACACAACGAATCCAGGTTCTATAATATCAAAACTGTAAAACTGGGTTCTATAATCAAAACTGTAGGGGTGGTTTTAGAGAGGAAAGAACTTCTATGTCTCCGAGTCTTTCCTATTAAAATCCAATTCTCGAACAGTTTGTGTCGAATTGTCACTCGGACCTTACACCGAGAGACTATAAATCCTGGAAAAGGACGTAATCAGGTGTTGACGGTCCTTCTGACGAATGAGTAAATCCTCAACCACAACATAGAAGAATTATAAACTAAGATTCGAAGGTTACAGGAGTGGGGGGTGAGTGGATCACACAGTCTGTACAAAAGTAGACAGAGTTATTGTTTAAGTCATCCAACCGTAGTTAATAAGGGTTCCTTGAGGATGTGTTCTACGTCTAATTCTTGCACCTTAAAGTTTTAGAGTCTATTTCTCTGAATTTCGGGTCTCGGGTCTCCCATTGAGTAACCTTCCATCCTTTCATCTCCGGCTTCTCTCCTAAACGAATTGTTATGTATGGACCTAGAGTCGAGGTTAGTGTGGTTTTAAAGTACGATACTTATTTAGTTACAAAAGATTTAACGGTTTTCAACCGAAATTAAAGTTTAGACTTGAGTTGTCCTTGGTATTAGTTAATAATTGTAGTACAAGTTTACAAGTCAAGGAAAATAGATTGGGACAGAGAAACAACAGGTGTATCGGGTCCGAAACCTTGATGTCTACGAAGTTCACAAAAGTAATAACAAATGATACCGAACGAAACCTTCTTCTAGGAATAGGGAAATGGGAATAGTATTCCTCGTATTCCCCACATGTCCACCGGAGACCCACGACGTACGATTTAACGAAATGAACACAGGTCGAGACACCTGTACACGTTGGGATACCTGACGTCGGATGGTCCGAAACCCTAAGAGGTTCGTTCTTATGACCTCACCCAACGGTACAGGAGACGGTCCCCTAGAAAGGTTGGGTCCCTAGCTTGGGTGTAGAGAGTACAGATTGGACGTGACCGTCCGTCCAAGAAATGGTAATCGTGGTGGACCCTTCGAACACGTTCATCCGATAAATAATCTTTTTATCCAATGAATTTCCTCCAAAAACCATCTACAACTAACCACAGAATAGTCTCCACATCAAAACCTGTACTGGATCCAGAAGTTAGTTGATCTACTTGTCGACTCTTCTAATAATCTCTATTAAAGGTAAAGACCCTCGACTACGTAAATTATTATCTTTAATCTTAGACTATCACAAAAAGTTGAGTGTTTCGTGAAACTTATACAGAAGAGTTTTTTTTTTATCTTCTCAATAAACCCTAACAAGACCAGGGAATTCAGAAGTAAGTTTAGTCGAGAGACTCTGTAATTTCTCATCTTGGATGATAAAAGTACAACCAGAAAACAAAAACAAAACAAAAATAAAAACCATAAGATCACTTTTAGGTTTTAGAGATGGTTTACTTCATAACTCTAAACAAACGACATTGTGATCTCACAAACGTTTACTAGTAGAACCGAATACCTTGGTCATTTTGTAAAGGAGTACGTTGTTACGGTAGACCTTTTTTGATAGTCGTGACATCTATTCGGTACACACAACCAAACACGACACGGTTGAACCAATTCGACCCTTGACACAAAGAGTCTTAGAGAAAGGGACATAACAGGACACAACGACGACGACGATTCAGTGAAGTCAGTACAGGTTGAGACACACTGGGGTATCTGTCGTCGGATGGTCCGAGGGAGCAGGGACCCTAAGAGGTCCGTTCTTGTGACCTCACCCAATCGTAATCGGTTTTGTCCTTGTGCGGACGATTTGAAGTCCTCACGGAAAATAAGAGGTTTATCCGAAGGGACCACCGAGTCTCCAATTTCGTAGACGGACGTTACGTCCTCTGGACCCAAGTTAGGGACCCAGCCCTTCTAGGGGACCTCTTCCTTTACCGTTGGGTGAGATCATAAGAACGGACCTCTTAGGGTACCTGCCTCCTCGGACCACCCGATGTCAGGTGTCCAACGTTTCTTAGTCTGTGCTGACTCGTTGAAGTGAAATAAGAGGTTTTCCGAAACGTACTAGTCCATACCACTATCTACATACGTTTTCTTCGGACATTCAAGGTCGAAAAAGAGCGGGAGGGGGTGAGATGTAGACACAGAAGACTGAGACCTAAGACGGATCGTTGATCTCGGGATTCAGAGGAGGATCAAGGAACGTATCTTCTTCATCTATATGTCTCCCTTGGAAACTTGAAGAGGTACACAAGACGGAAATATCGATGAGAAAGAGATCAAGATGTCTAGGGTAAGATCTGTAATTAAGGGTTGAAGAAGGTACTGTTACATTACAGATTAAGGATGATCGTTAGTAGATAAGGGATTTGAATATCAATTGACCGATAGGAATTATTTCGACTGACTATATGTTATAAAGAAAGTACTGTGAGAAAGTACATCTAACACTAGAAATTTATAAATGATTGTATACATAAATTTTTTTTCTATATATTTGAAAGTGAAGATCTGCACAATTATAAAGTGGAGGTCCTGTAATATCTTGGTATATTGAAAATGGTAAAGGACACACTTATCATCCATTATACTTAACATAAAAAGTCTAGTTACATAAAAATAGTGGGGGTTTCCTCACTCCTTTATTCGGTCTTACTTATGAAGTCTGAGTATAAATGTGATTGACTAATATCAGGAGACTTATAATAATATACATTCTTCCTCTTTTCTATATAATCTTCTACTCTTTTTTTCTTTATATAGTTTCTTATTATTCATAACTATTTTTAGACCACTTTCTCTTAAGAACACGTGATAACCACTCTTACATTTAACCGCGTCGATGATACCTTTTGACATACCTCTAAGGATTTTTTTTTAAAATTTATCGGTATAACAGTCTGTCGGGGTGAGGACTCATACATAAGTTTCTTTTACTTTTGTCATTGAGTTTTTCTATATCCGTAGGTGCACAAGTGACGTCGTAACAAATGTTATAGGTTCTATATCTTTGTTACAAATACAAGTTGTTACCTACTTAGTTATTTCTTTTACACCATATACATATATTCATATATCTATATATACATTTTATATAATTATACGTGTGTGTATATATTTTGTATGTTACCCAAAAATAAGTGGTATTTTTTCTCATGATAGAACGTTAAAAACTGTTATACCTACCCACAACTCCCGTGATACGATTCACGTTATTCAGTCTGTCTCTTTCTGTTTATAGATACTAGAGTGAATATACACTTTAATTTCACCTTTTTTTTTTTTTCGTTTGAGTGTGTCTCCTGTCTGACTACCAACGGTCCCCGTTCCTCATCCCTCAACCACTTTACACATTTTCTCCAGTTTATACTATTTGAAGTTAATATCATTCAGTATCCCTTCATTACATATCGTACCCCTGATATGAATCACTATGACATAACGTATAAGTCTTCAACGATTCACTCATTTAGAATCTTTAAGAGTAGTGTTCTTTTTTCAACACTCATACATACCTATCAATGTTAAAAAAAGATCTATGATTCCTCTGTTTCAGAACTAGGACCCGAGGACGTAACGTCCGTCTCAGAATAGTAGACTTGGTGGTCCCTTCGGGGTAGATAGTGGTATGTTTATACATTAAAAAGGTCATATATGTTCATGATTTAATAATAAAATATGTGGGTTTGGATTACATTATACATTTAATATTAAGTTAATTTTTCTTTATTTAAGTCCCTTCTTAATGTACTGTGACTGTTATCTTATACTGACACTGTTTTAGTTTATGGTTAGTACAATACGGTATTATTCGGTTAACAATCTACATTTTTAGTTAGTTTTATCTAACCAAAAGAAGACAATCCTCCTTTGAAAACTCCAATCCAAAGAATACATCAAAAATTGGATTCACGGAACAGAGACGGAAAGGAAAATTGATCCTAACTTCGAAAGAGACTAAATTATCAATTTCGTTTAGTCTTAATTAGAAAACGTCGTGACAGAAGTGGTGTTGGTTATATATTGTCCTACACTCTTCATACACTGAATTTACACGTGTATGTCTCCTCGTTCCTCCTTTGCTACCCTCGGAATATAGTACGAAGTCAAGTAAAGTCAAGTCAAGTCAGTGAGTCAGCACAGACTGAGAAACTTTGAGGAACCTGACGTCGTGCAATCCGGAGAAACAGGTAGTGGTTGAGGGGTTTAATGAGTTTGAGTACAGGTAACTCAGTCACTACGGTAAGTTGGTAGAGTAGGAGACAGTAGAGGAAGAGGAGGGTGGAAGTTAGTAAGGGTCGTAGTCCCAGAAAAGGTCACTTAGTCAAGAAGTGTAGTCCATCGGCTTCATAACCACAAAGTCGAAGTCGTAGTCAGGAAGGTTACTTATAAGTCCTAACTAAAGGAAATCCTACCAGACCAACCTAGAGAAACGTTAGGTTCCCTGAGAGTTCTCAGAAGAGGTTGTGGTGTCAAGTTTTCGTAGTTAAGAAACCACGAGTCGAAAGGAATATCAAGTTGAGAGTGTAGGTATGTACTGATGATCTTTTTGGTATCGAAACTGATCTACCTGGAAACAACCGTTTCATTACGGAGAGACGAAAAATTATACGACAGATCCAACCAGTATTGAAAAGAAGGTTCCTCGTTCGTAGAAACTTAAAGTACCGAGATCAGTGGTACACGTCACTGAAACCTCGGGGGGTTTTATTTCAACCAGTGACAAAGGTGACAAAGGGGTAGATAAACGGTACTCCGCTACCCTGACCTACGGTACTAGAATCAAAAGACTTACAACTCGAAATTCGGTTGAAAAAGTGAGAGAAGAAAGTGAAAGTAGTTCTCCGAGAAATCAAGAAGCGAAAGACGGTATTCCCACCACAGTAGACGTATAGACTCCTATAACTATAAAGAGGGTTGTTAGGACTAAGGTCGAACACGAAGTAGGTCGGATCATAAAGAGTACTATATGAGACGTATAATCAATTTATTCGTCCCACTGTTATATGTTAAAGAACTGTATGAGGAAAGGGTTAAACCTTGGTCAAGTAAAAAGGCACAGGTCAAGATTGACAACGTAGGACTAGACGTACGTCTAAATAGTCCTCCGTCCAGTCCACCAGACCATAAGGGTAGAGAAATTCTTAAAAGGTGTCAAACAACACTAGGTCAGTCTCCGAAACCGTATTAATTATTTCATCTACAAAAAAACCTTGAGAAAACGTAAAAGTCACTAGGTCACCTACAAGCGTTAAACTAGAGACCAAGGAGACGGAAAAGATTTAGGTCGAACTTGTAGACCTTCAAGTGTCAAGTACATGACAACTTCGTACCGAACTCGTAATGAAATGATCGCACACTCTACTCACGTTAACACGTTATAAAAGTTGTAACAAACCGTAACGGAAAGAAACCTTAACCTTACTTCTGTGTAAAAGGTTAGGACACCGGTGACGACTCAAAAGGTTTAAACGACCGTATAACTCACGTCGTGAAAGTGTCGTAGTAGAAAATCCTAAACTTTATCCAGTTGACCTTAAGGTAGTGGAGGTGATCGAAACAAGTATCACTACGAAGAATTCCGGGTGAACTGAAGTGTAAGGTCCTACAGACCGACATCCACTCTCTAGTGTAGTAGTACTAATAGATCTATGTAGAAAAAACATGTCAAGAAGACACATAAGAACAGTGGAGAAGAATTATAAAGACGAAGACAATCCAGGTATCGTAAAGACAGGATATAACACGGGTAGAAACGTACTTTACAAGGGAACCATAGAGATTAAAAGAACTTCTCTAGAGATCAGAAAGGGTAAGATAACAAAAGGAGACATAGAAACCTGACCAATGACTCCTTCCGAAAGAATAGAGAGGAACGATAAGAAACCTTGAGACGGAATTTTAACCATATAGAAAGGAAAAGAGGAAAAGGAAAGTGAAGAGAAGAAAAGTCAATAAACATTCCGGAGGACATGGAAATCGGAAAATGCAAAAAAAAGGGAACCTCTTCTAGAACTAGGGACGGAGGACATGTTACAGTACTTGGAGACAGGTATCAAGAAGTCCGTGAGACAGATAGTTTAGATCAGGGAATTTAGATAAAGAGTGAAGGTGACATATTAGTATTCCCCAAACTAAATCCAGTATGGACTCACCAGACCACTAAAAGGGATGAAAGAAGTTGAATTCAGACTTAAACCGTTGTTTCTCAAGTACTAGACTCGGTGTCAGTCAGAGACCAGAACAAAAACGACTGACATATCTCGAAGAGGTAGAAACCGACGTTTCTTATATTAGTTAGACTAAAGTCATAACTAGTAGACCACTACAGGTACACATCTCAGAAGAGAACACAACAACCTTCTCCCATAAACGATACTGGTCACACAAGAGAGTCGTTTTGAGATAATCGGAAAAGGGATGAAGTAAGACATGACGTTCCGGTTTAAACAGACAATGAAGTCTATAAAGATCTGAAGGATGAAAACGTAAGGTCAGGGGATTTTACTTTTCCAGTAGAAAAAGCCCCACAATCAAGATCTTCCAGAACATCCGGAAGTATCTCGGTAAGTTGAAGTCGAAGAAGTCGTATGGACCAGCCCCGTATCTGCACCTAATGAGACTATAACTTACCAAACGGAACCTTTGCTTGTCTCTAGTAAGACAGTAAAAGCTCTGACGTAGGTTCATGACGTAGAACCTGAGAAAACAACTGAGACTACCGATAAGATAAAGAAGATTCCTTAGAACGGGTGTTATTATGCATATTACCAGTAGACTCAATTTAAGTGGACAAGGTCAGGTGAAATCAAGAAACTAAGGATTTTACAGTTACAATTGAAAACGGTAGAGGGTAAACTGGTGAAGGACAGCCCACGGTCGCACTCCTTAGGGTGGGCACTGTTCCAGTGTGCCTTCCTTCGGACTGTTTTACGTTCCTGCACAAGCCGAAGTCCCTAAGGGGGACCTTTAAGGACTCGTAGGTGGGGGGTTCTGGTCTTAGACGGACGAAATGATACAATACGAATGGTGGATGAGAAGACAGTAATTGTCCCCTGACAGGGGGGTGGTGGAAAAAGACCTTTTTTAATCGAAAATCTATTATTTAGAGGACCCGTATTATGCTCACAAAGTTAGGTTTTTGGGGAGACTACCGAAAGATCGGACGGACGTCCTGAGTATGTCGACGCGTGCACTAACAAACTCCGGAGAGTTGATACCCTCCGCGTCCTTCGAATTTTGTAGGATCCTTACAACTCCGAAGTCTCCTCAGTTTTAGTAATCTTATCCTGGCTAATTTCCAAAGTAAACAACTCGGTTATGAACGACGGTTTAAAAGTATAGAAAATAAAAATCCATATTAACCATATATCTTTTTACCCATCATCTGGACCATAATCGTTGTGATCTGGAAACTCAATTCATGAAAGAAACAATATTGGGTGACGTGTAAACAAGTTTTCCTTACATTGAAAAAACACGAAACTCCCACTACGTCTCATCTCTTTTTTGTGAAGATCCCTTTTCCTCAAAAGACCTGTTAATAGGTCCTTCTCTCGGTATTTTTACAATTGTTCGGAGAACCGGTCTTCTATTACATTTGGTAGACTCTGGAAAACATATACCCTCCTATACGTTTTTTCTTTCGGAACAGAGTTACTCCCAGTCCTGACGACGGGGATGTATTGAGATAAAGAAATACATGTTGAACCCCATATATTCGACTAAAACTTTTTATCAAAAACCTCAGAACGTGCCTACGACCCGAAGGGGTACAGCAAGAAAAGAAAAAGACCGACTTAAGGGTAGACCTTGTCCCTCCAAGTAGTACAGATGAGTAAACAGGGCCGAAGATTCTAGACATTCTCTCTCTCGGGCTCCACCCCGTGAGAGGCCCCTGCGGTCACCGGATTGCATCTACCACGTTCAAGGAACAGACCTTGAAATAACCAGAAGGGGCATTTGCTTCAATAAGTCGGGAGAAAGAGGTGAATTAAAAGGATGATATGATAACAAAGAATTAGATTAGAATATAATTATTTATTTATTCAAAAGGAGCGGCTGAGGTAGGGGCGAAGCTTAAGGGACCTAGGTGACCCCGTCCTGGGGCCGTTGAAGGTTAAACGGAACCAAGTACTTGGATTGTAAAGTCCAAGGATATGTTATAACGAGAAATGTCGTAACCTGAAATGAAGGTAGTGGTCAGTGTAGGTGTTGACCCACAACAAAAACGAAACCGAGGTAGAGAAGAAAGAAACGTTTTCATCCCCAATAAAGAGGTGACTAGAGGTCATCGTATAACCCGTGGATGGATGGAACCGTCAAGTAGAAAGTCACAAGATAGAAAAACGGAAAAGTATGACAAGTACCCCAAGTCTTAATTTTATTTCGTTTCGATTCTTGATTACCCCGAAGAGTTTACCGCGATCACCATTTCTTAGGAAGACGGTACGTCCTCTACGGTCTCTGGGTCCAAACTAGACATCCAGTCCTTCTAGGGGACCTCGTCCTTTACCGTTGGGTGAGGTCATAAGAACGGACCTTTTAAGGAACCTGTCTCCTTGGACGGTCCGATGTCAGGTACCCCGGTGTCTCTCAGCCTACACTGACTCGTAGGTGTAGGTGTGTGTGTGTGTGTTCTTGATTTTGTTGAGTCAGACCCCGGTAAATCACACCCCCTTTTCGTAAGAAATTTACATTATTGGAAATCCAAGAAGTCATTATATAAGTAATACTAGTATGACTCTATGAGTAGTACATATAATAAAACTATGACCTTATGATTAAAAATTTTTTACTTTCATTTAACAATTATTTAAAAGTGTATATTACTTTTAATATTTGATTTCCTACGAATTCCAAGTTAATAGATGTATGACTTAAAGACATCTTCTCGATTAAAGGAATTCAATAATTTATTTACTCTATAATAATCGATTAAAAACAAAAGAGTGGCTATTATATCTTATGTTATCTACGAACAATACCTCTTAATAATACTATAGTTACTGCCTTTCATTTCGATTGAAATGACTTTCACTGTCTCACCTCTGTACCTCTACAAACTCCCGAACGTACCCCAATAGGGACTTTGAGTTGAAATGGAGACATAAAGGATGTCAAATACTAATCTTTCTATAAAATATATGAAAGGGTACATGACCATATATGGTATAGACCACAAAAGAAGGAAGAACAACTAGGTATAAAAATAGACGATAGTAAAAGACAGACGGACTCACTAAAGGAAATTATGAAAAACATCAATTCCGAAAGATCACTTCCGAAAAACGAAAGACTAAAATATATAGAAGTAACCCCGAAGGGAACACTGAGTCGACCATCTCTTAGACGGACGTTACACTCTCTGGACCCAAGTTAGGGACCCAACCCTTCTAGACGACCTCTTCACTTTCCGATGGGTGAGATCATAAGACCGGACCTCTTAAGGTACTTGACATATCAGGTACCCCAGCGTTTCTCAGTCTGTGCTGACTCACTGAAAGTGAAAGTAAATACTTTATATAAAAATGGAAATGAAAATTTTAAATAAAAGATTAATTTCCTATTAACGAAATGTCTTAAGACACCAAAAGACAGTTGTACTTAGTCGGCATCCACACGTACACAGTGGAGGGAGAACTTGGAGGGGGGTAGAGTGGAGAAGTCCAACTACGTCTCGGGAACAAACTCAAGGGACTCTGTATGTCGTTTAAGGGTAACCGATATATAAAATGTATAGTAATAAAAATGGAATTAAAGAAAACACAACTCCACCTTAATTATTTTGATTAATTCAACAAAATTTTCCTTGTAAAGTCACATAAAGTACATAAGTGTTACACGTTTTGGTAGTGGACATGGATCAAGGTGTTATAACGGTAGTGAGGTTTCATCTTAAGGAATACGTAATTAATCGTTGGGGGGTAAGAGATAAGAAGGACACAAGACCGTTGGTGATTAGACGAAAGACAGAGATACTAGAACGGATAGGATCTATGAAATAACCTCAACTTAGTATGTTATAAACAGGAAAACACAGACCGAAGAAGGTGAATCTTACTGCAAAATCTTCAAGTAGACACATATTCATAAAGTCAAACAACATACACTTATTATAAGGAAACGTACATGTATGGTTTACACAGACAGATAAACAGATAGCTCTCTGAAAACCCGATAAAAATGGAGTCTATAACGATTGCTATAACGATACTTGTACACATTTACTTTCATTCATGAGTTTATTCATGTACATGTATATACAAGTATCGTCGTCACCAGAGTTATCGAATTTCCACTTTTATTAAAGAGGTATAAAAGAACACACACCTTAAAAAACTCGTAGAACCTAAAAACACAAACATTAAAAGTAGTTTAACCTTTTAAAACCTTCGACGAAAAAAAGGGAATGAGAAAGACAAGAAGTTCGTTAGGTCAAAGTACAAGTGAAAAAACAAACTATAATGGGATGTTGAGTGACTATAAAGAAAAACAAAAAAAAAATTGAGAAAAAAAGAGATGTAAATTAAAACATATTGACTATAAAGACAGAAGTTAAAGTGATCAGAAAAGAGAAGGTCACAGACGACGACGACGACGATTCAGCGAAGTCAACACAGACTGAAACACGTTGGGGTATCTACCGTCGGATGGTCCGAGGAGGTACGGACCCTAAGAGGTCCGTTCTTGTGACCTCACCCAACGGTAAAGGCAGAGGTTACGTACTTTTACTTTTCACTTTCACTTCAACGAGTCAGTACAGACTGAGAAGCGTTGGGGTACCTGACGTCGGATGGTCCGAGGAGGTAGGTACCCTAAAAGGTCCGTTCTCATGACCTCACCCAACGGTAACGGAAGAGGTGAAGGTCACAGATTAATCGACAATTGGGATTGTCACATAAAAAGTAGTTTCCGTAACTCGCACTAAACGTAAACACTTATTGAACAAAGACAATTGAACTTGTTTATCTGATATCAATATTATAAAATTATCAGAATAGACGATTAAGACTACAGACACAGCCAAGATCAAACTAAAACTGACTGACTAATAAAAAACGGGAGTGATACCCAGTATAAAAGGACGATGAATTGTTCAGAGTATTAGAAATTAACCTGGGGTTTTCAACATTTAAAACGAAATAACCGTAATCTATAAAAACATAGAACATCAGAACACCGAAGAGATACATAAGAACCCCGAAGGGACCACCGAGTCACATTTTTTAGACGGTCGGTTACGTCCTTTACGTCAAACTAGGGACCCATTCTTTCTAGCGGACCTCTTCCTTTACCGTCGGGTGAGGTCATATGAACGGACCCCTCAGGGTACCTGTCTCTTCGGACCTCCCGATGTCAGGTACCCCAATGTTTTCCCAATCTACACTGAATCGTTGACTTGTCGATGTGGTCACATATAAACTTGAAGCCAGGACTCTGAAATAATTCAATGAACCTTGATCCAACTAGCGAACCCAGAGCGTAAATTCTAAACAATCCATGTGGTCTGGTCTTAAATTTAGGTCCAGATTTATAAGGAGTAGTGACTCCGTTCTGAGAAGACTCATGAAGTGAGTCACGACATACCAAGTAGGTAAAACCGATTACCTTTTTCTGTAAACAAGGACCAGTAAACACTCACTGTCTGTCCGTGCTAAACCTGATTAGTAGAGTCTGTTACAAAGAGGCCGAAACGAATCAAAAGAATACGCATTCATGAGTAGTCATGAGACGATTTATACGTTCTGTGCGAGATGTCCGGGAGTCCAAGGAGAGAGACGTCAAAGAAGGAGAGGTCACGAGAGAGGACGTGTAGGATTCTTGAACTAACGAAGATCTGAAAGTCAAGGAGTGTCATCCCCGAAACGACAGAGACGGAGGAGAGGGAGACGTACAGGACTTCGGATCTTTAAGACAGTTCTAGCCATAGGTCCTGTTGGTGTCCCGAATGGAGTAAACAGGGGGTGGAGAGTCTTAAGTAATAGGAATAAACGGACTATTGGTAAAGGAACGTTTCACAGTAATAGATAGATAGATAGGTGGATATAGACCATACTAAAACAACGAATAAACTAACGTCCGTCCCCAATGTAACAGAACCGGGCTTCACCTACAGGAAGGAATGGTCAGTCAATGATTGCAGTAAGAAACTAAGAGACTTGGAAAGATCAAGGACAGTTCTGGAAAGAAAAAAAGTTTCGACTAAATTAAACCCAAAGAGGTTGAATACAGATTTTTTATATTAATTATTTGTCCGTCAATACCTCATTATGTATCCTTAAATATTTGCTATCAGTGTATCTGTCTTAGGCGAATCGGACTAATTATTCATTAACAAATTTTAGAAATAACATTCAAGATATCACCATCTGGGTTAAAACCAATTTTTGGTCTACGTTTCGTAGTCTTTCGTTTTAATATTGGAGGAACTTGATTGTAATCGAGACCTCCTTTTAGACTATTACTACGATATTTTAAGTCTGTTTTTTCTCTTTAAAGGGGTAACTAAAGGGACGATATTAACTGCTTTAGGAAACGACAAAGATCGTTTATATTGACACTGGATTTACGAAGTGGTTTCTGTCTACGTTGTACTCTAAGTCCAAGTAATTCAGAAGTCTATGATAATTATACAGACAACAAGTGGATGAAATCTAGGGATTCTGAAAAGTCTGAACTGTTATTCGAAACGACACAACATCTAGCACCAAGTTTTATAGAGTCATAATTAGTAGTGTCTAAGGTAAATAAGGGAGAACAGATAAGTACTTAGTAGTCGAGAAAAAACCTTCGCAAAACACTACGTTTACGATGTCTGAAAAGACCCGATAAACCGTAATGACTTACTTTTTAGTATTGAGACTGGAGTATCTGATTTCGTAGTCATTGAATCGTCTAACTGTCCGGACCCTGGTTCACGTGTCTTTAGGAACTCTACATTCCCCGACAAATCCATCGAAAGTTCGACGAACTGTCAGAAAACTGGGTACAGTGATAAATAAAAGATATTACTAAACCAGTATCTTGACACGTAATGATTCTTTAAGGGGACTCATCAAAATTCGTATTTTTTACAACTAAAATGATGGAACAGAAAAGTGGCTTATAAAGGAGGTGAACCGTAAATTTTACATCTGATTTTCGATTCAACCTACTCTTTTACTGTTTGCCACCAAATAGGGTACCGACTTTTGCTTGTCAAGTGACTTTACAAGGAGATAGATTTTTAACCTTGAACCAGATATCCTTATCTCCTTAGAGAGTTAAAAACTTTTCTCCTCTTCATTTCTTGTTATTTTCTTTATTACACTTAGGTTTTTACATAATACCTTAGTTTTGATTAAGGAAAATTGTCATTGAAAAGTGATTATTTTAACTTGTTAAATATAAACCTTTTACGTTATATACCCTTTTCTTTACTGGTATCTGGACGAATGATTTATTAGTGAGTAAGAGATCCCTTAGTTCTACTGTGTAAATAACTTAAACTCAAACTGTACTTCAACCCGCTTTAACAATCGAACAATCTACCGTCTTACACCTCAGTTTTTCTAGAACTGTCCGACTTTATTGTCCGGATTATTGTAGTAAAGGGGTCTACTTTAAACACAGTGTTTTACGTTTTAAGAAATAACTCTAACTACCATCCCCTCTGTACAACACACCCACAAAAATACAAATATATACACACTCCCATATATCACTATTATACTATTGAAATATTAAATATATCTAATGTATATAAACATTTTACAATTATACTAGTTCACAGTTCCCGAGACACTTTGTTAAATATACGTGATAGAGTAAAGTAAAAATATCAGTGAAGTCACACATTAATGAGAATAATTGAGTCAAGATGTTTACTTTAACTTGGAGTCTCATCAGTCACTAGATCTGTACTTACACCAGGACCCAGGTAGACTACCGTTTCTGGTATGAGAGTGGGTATAAGAGAACTAAGGGACATCGATTACTCAGTCTGTAAGATGTGTTGACGGTTTCTTTGTGTCTAATGTACGTACTGTTATTTCACAGAGTGTTCTCCACTTTTTTTCAGAATAAAGACTGTTTTTAGAGGGTGGAAAAAGGAAGGCATTCAACAATGTGCCCGGGAGACATACCTATACCCACACTTAATCTCCTCTCGGTGACAATTATCATCATCTGTTGTAAACCCAGACCTAAAACGAGGGTCGAAATGGATATGGGAGACAAGTACTCCATAATGAAACGATAGGTTGTATTCTTTTATTGTGACTGACACTCCGAATTTATTATCTTCAAATAAAAGAGTATGCACCGAGTCGATCATTTCTTAGGTAGACGTTACACCCTCTGGATCCAAACTAGGGACCCAACCTTTCTAGGGGACCTCTTCCCTTTCCGATGGGTGAGGTCATAAGACCGGACCTCTTAAGGTACCCGATATCAGGTACCCCAGTGTTTCTCAACCTGTGTCGACTCACTGAAAGTGAGGTGTATTTCCGATCTTTAGGGTTTCGTTTCATAGTCGTCCTAACTAAAGAAGACTCCCAGAGCGAGGAACCAAACCGAACACCTACCGATAGAAAAAGACCCACAGAAGTGTAACAGAAGGGATACAAAAGACCCAGAATTAAAGGAGAAGAATGTCCCTGTGGTCGATATAACCTAATCCCGGGTCCCAAACGGAACACCGAGTCGACCATTTCTTAGACGGACGTTACGTTCTCCGGACCAAAGCTTGGGATCCAACCCTTTTAGGGGACCTCTTCCCTTTCCGATGGGTGAGATCATAAGACCGGATCTCTTAGGGTACCTGATATGTCAGGTACCTCAACGTTTCTCAGGGTGTACTGACTGACTGAAAGTGAAAGTGAAAATGAAAGTACGAACACACTAGTCGGGAACTAAGTACAAGTTCCTGGATACCTGAAGTTGGGATACCTGATATCGGGTGGCCGAGAAGGACAGGTACCCTAAGAGGTCCGTTTTTATGACCCGAAGTCCTCTAGAAGGTCTGGGTACATACCTTAGGAGTCGGGCCGTAGAGAACGTAACAGTCCAGTTAAGATGGACCCTTCGGTATCGGGTGTGTTGTTCTGAGGTATTTGAGTATTCAACTTTTAAAGGATCTATCTTTTACCTAAATTATATAAATCAGATGGATTGTCGTATCGAACTGGATCTGATGACGTGACTTTCACTTTTTCTCTACTAACATACCTATGTTAGTCTTCTTACCGACAATTGGAAATATTAGTATACCGAATTACCCTCGACACCGAGGGATGGTGACGGATCTTAGTGTTGTCTTATAATATGGTTTATGACGATAGGTCTCTTTTCTTGTTTTCAGTTTTAAATTACACAACAAAGATGACTTACAGATAACAAAGTACGGTAGTATGATATCTTTTTAACATTCAACTTGGTAACATTCAGCCCTTGGTGGACATCAATGAATTTTAATAAGTAAGATGTTATTTTTATTTTACTTATGAGTTTAATATTTACTCTATTATGTATAAATACAACAAAATTCACAAGTTCGACCAAAATCTTTTCCGTCTCCTTGGTCTCTAGTTTAACGGTTGTAGACGACTTAGTACCTTTTTCGTTCTCTCAAGGTCTTTTTGTAGATAAAGACGAAATAACTGATACGGTTTCGGAAACTGACACACCTAGTGTTATTTGACACCTGTTAAGACTTTCTCTACCCTTATGGTCTGGTGGACTGGACGGAGAACTCTTTGGATATACGTCCAGTCCTTCGTTGTCAATCTTGACCTGTACCTTGTTGTCTGACCAAGGTTTGTCCTTTTCCTCATGTAGTTCCGACATATAACAGTGGGACGAATAAATTTAATATACGTCTCATGTAGTACTCTTTGCGACCCGACCTTCTTTGTGTTCGACCTTAGTTCTAACGGTCCTCTTTACAGTTATTGGAGTCTATACGTCTACTGTGGTGGGAATACCGTCTTGCACTTCTCCTTGATTTCTCGGAGAACTACTTTCACTTTCTGCTCTCGCTTTTTCAACCAATTTCGAGTTGTAAGTCTTTTTCTTCTGGTACTGTAGGCCGGGGTAGTGAAGTACCCTTTATCTACCCCTTTGTCACGTTTGTCACAGTCTGAAATAAAAAACCTCGAGGTTTTAGTGACGTCTACCACTGACGTCGGTACTTTAATCTTCTACGAATGAGTTCCTTTCAATAATGGTTACATCTGTCATATAACTTTTCGTCTCTGTAATGAAACGGCTGGTTCCAGGTAGATCAGTTCCGATACCAAAAAGGACACCAGTACATACCTACACTCTCAACCTGACACTTCTTTGGACTCGTGGCTTTTTTAACTACGAAAACTTGACACCACAACCTCTTCTGAGAACTCTCAGGGAACCCGACGTTCCTCTAGGTTGGTCAGGTAAGACTTCCTCTAGTCGGGACCCTAAAGAAACCTTCCTTACTACGATTTCGACTTTGAGGTCATGAAACCGGTGGAGTACGCTTCTCAACTGAGTAACCTTTTCTGAGACTACGACCCTCCCTAACCTCCGTCCTCCTCTTCCCCTACTGTCTTCTACTCTACCGACCTACCGTAGTGGTTGAGCTACCTGTACTCAAACTCACTTGAGGCCCTCAACAATTACCTGTCCCTCCGGACCGCACGACGTTAAGTACCCCAGCGTTTCTCAACCTGTGCTGACTCGTTGACTTGACTTGACTTGACGTCAGTGGTATAAACTCCTATTAAAACATATGAGACTATTCATCATGTTAATGAAAATATTCAATAAATAAATCACATTGGAAGTTTTCTGACTTTCAGCATTTCCGTCCTTGGTGAAAACTGTACCTATCATGAAATAAAGATCGTGAATCGTATCTTGAACTATGCATTATCTATAAGTCATTTTCGTACATTTCATTTACTTTTTCATTTACTTACGAACTTGTTTAACCATAATCAGGTATTTATTTCACCTTCTTTACAGAAGGGGTTATGACTTTCATAAGTCCTTATTAGAACGGTAAAAAGTACCTTTTTAAAAACTGTTTACTCTTAACACAGTTCTAATTTGACTAAGTAAACCTTGAAGAGAAAATACCTAAAGTACAGAGTTATGTAAGAAAGGAGATTTTACTTTGTTTGAAGAAAGATTCGTGGGAAGTACGTTACGATATAAGGTGTTATAACTCGTTCATTAAGAAAACTTATTTCTGTTAAACTTTATGTGAGTGTGTGTGTGTGTGTGTGTGTGTGTGTGTGTGTGTGTATGTGTGTATGAGTGAGGCATATGGGTATCCATGTATGGAAAAAATTTTATTTTAAAGACCAATAAATTTTAAGAATGAATCTTACATTATCGTCCATTATACTATATGGAAGAGGAAGGTTTCTAGAACTTGAAAATCTGGTCTATGAAACCTAAATGTAAATTAAAACAGAGAAAGATTTATAGACGATACCCTTCTAAGTAAGTATATAGACTAAAGGTATAAGGTAGAGGACGAGTCTAGATAAGAAATTTCAGTCAGAATTAAATAGGTTAATAGACCGCGTATATAGGTTACGTTACAAAGTGTTCGTGGAATTTAGGCCGTATGGGTGTTTAATTGAGTTATTAATAGGATTTGATAGGATGGTCGGGATGAAGTGGATGAATGGGTCAGGGATGAAGAGGAGAGTACAAGATACATAACCAAACAACATGGTGGTAGATCAACGAGTTCAGTAAGACCTATAAGTAGGTAAAGTTGGTGAGACTCTAATAAAATGTTCTGAATTGAGTCTTTAATAAGAAAAAGACTTCTGAAGTGACTCGGAAATCCGATTTGACTCAACGGTGGAGACACAGAACACGTATAACCATGAACCGTGAACGGTGTATAAACAAATTAAAAAAATGTAGAGAATACTGTAGAAACGAGAAACATCCTTCTGTTCTCTAAGATAAGAAGAAACAGAAGGACTTTGATCTCAGAGTATATAAATCCGTCTCTTGACAAGTCAAATCAAGTTGTTTATTATTTATAGTATAAAGAAATAGACATTTAATCTTTGTTACTATATAATAATATAAATTTAACACATATGTCTATACACACATTTATAAACTTTCGTCAATCGAATCTTGTGTGTTCACGGTTCTTTTATCACTTAGGAGTCTTTATGAAAACTTCTATTTATGTTTAATTCCTTTAAGACAACATCTTTAAACTCTTGTTTTTCAACCGTCACACTCTCTAACGGGAGTAGACGGTTTTTCACTCTACATACTAATATCTAGTCTAATAAGGTTCTAAAAATCAAAGGACTCTTTACGTTCTGAGACATTCAGGGAAAATAGACATTTTAAGACCCGGAAAAGAAACACATAGACACACACAGAGATAAATACGTGTATTTAAATCTAAGGGTAACAGAATAGACGAAAAATTCTTTCATATGATACGAGTCAGTACACCATGATAAAGATCAAAGATGCTACTATAGACGTTGTATCATTCCTCAATCATTTACGTATAATCCACTTATGTTGTTAGTGTATATAAAATGTATTAGTCGTAGTAAGACAAAGAATTACTCACAAATAACCGTAGTAAAACAAGATACAAGTGAGTTGAGACCATTTAACTGAAAATGTTGACTTGAAGTTAGATGTACCTTCTTAGTCCAAATTTTCTATGTACAAGATAGTGGCATGTGTTTTTATTTGAGTTTTACCTAATTTCTAGATTTACATTCTAGTCTTTGATATTTTGAGGATCTCCTCTTGTATCCGNGACCTTTTATTTACTATGGATTCGATGTGAAGTGTCTTGAGTCGGGAACAGAACATTACTTTTGTGGTAAAGACATTAAATATGTCTTTAATCCAAATCATCAATTTGTCAGTAATCTTAAAGTTTATTTAGTTAAGAAAGAAAATATAAAACCAAACAATGGAACTATATTATATCCATATCATTTCTTGTCTTTATATAATTTACTATGTAAAGAAAGGTCAACCGAAGTAAGGGACTAGTCCTCCAGACAAACCGTTTCTCAAGTCCGACTCGATTTTAGATCTTATAAAGTCATCACTTAAACATTAAAAGAAGGGTAATTTTCTCGAGGTCAACTACCCCTTATCGATGGAACTACTGACTTCGACCCCTTCAAGACTCCGTGTCACCCTTTTCCCAACACTACTAACTCTGGGCGGAACAATACCTTCACTCCTTACTGATGTTGATTTGGTGTGAAGCGAAAAGAACCCGTGAACGAAAACGGTGGGTCGGTTCTCTCTCTCCAACTTCCCTCAATATACATAGGACTCACAACGATAATTATAAGTCTTAGTAGGTCATTCATTAACGTATCGTTCCTCGTCCCGAAGACTCATATCCATCTTTATTTGGAACCCTATATTCTTTGGTATAACACCTGTTGTCTCGGAAGACAAAAGACAATGGTTTTATGTATATGTGTTCGACCTTAGTTCTAACGACCCTCTTTATAGTTATTAGAGTCTATACGTCTACTGTGGTGGGAACACCGTCTTTCACTTCTCCTTGATTTTTCGGAGAACTACTTTCACTTTCGCCTCTCACTTTTTTAACCGGATTTCGAGTTGTAAGTCTTTTGTTACCTACACTCTCAACCTGACACTTCTTTAGACTCGTGGCTTCTTAACTACGAAAACTTCACACCACAACCTCTTCTGAGAACTCTAGGTTGGTCAGGTAAGACTTCCTCTAGTCGGGACCCTAAAGAAACCTTCCTTACTACGATTTCGACTTTGAGGTTATGAAACCGGTGGACTACGCTTCTCAACTGAGTAACCTTTTCTGAAACTACGACCCTCCCTAACTCCCGTCCTCTTCCCCTGCTGGCTCCTANTCAGACTCACTTGAGGCCCTCTACCACTACCTGTCCCTCCGGACCGCACGACGCTAAGTACCCCAGCGTTTCCCAGCCTGTGCTGACTCACTGACTTGACTTGACTTGACTACAGAATATATCTTTTATTACAAACCGTCCTGAAAGTTGGTTTTTCCTTTTCGGAAGAGTGGTTATAATCTTTTTTGAAAGGATTAAAACTTTTACTTTTGG